>JAYKKM010000061.1:2530000-2732500 GCA_035772405.1 Chrysogorgia sp. JL179-B06 | reverse complement strand
ATCATTGTCAACAAGTATCAAATTGGCATGTCATCCTGAATATAGGTCGTTATATCGGTGCATGCATGGTGATATATAATTTAGATACTATAGTACAAGTAAAATGCCATGTGCTTTATTTGTTACATGGTTTTTGTATTAATAACCATCAAAATATGGTATCTGCAATCTGCATTAGCTAGGCATTATTGTTACTATTATTATTATTATTATTATTATTATTATTATTATTATTATAAAGAGAGGTGTTGAACTATCTGATGATGCGGTGAATTTTCTTGGTTACGGTTTAAAGAGGGATGGATATCTAATCATCACCAAAACGTTTGGATGCCAGTCAGATTGGCCTGACATGTTAAGATATGCAAGAAAACTAGGTGTGAGTATTGTATACCAGAATGGAAAAGAGAAAGTAATGGTGGATGGTGAGGCTGTCGACGAATCATGTTCATTGCAAAAGTTTCTGTTCAACCTATCAGATAAACGTGATATTGCGGACGCGAAAAAGTTAAGTCTGCAAGGAACCTTTTCTTGGAATGAAAGATATCGTGGTGAAAGCATCGCATTCAGTTTTGTATAACTAGTCGATCAGTGATGATCTTGTAAAATTCATTATGAAAGCGAGGCTTAGTTTGCTGCCGACGAACTTTACAACGCATATCTGGAACAGATCTAATGATCCAATATGTCCCTTCTGCCGTCGACATACAGAAAGTACCGCCCACCTATTTAACGGCAGTCACGAGTTTCGAAATTTTTACAACAGGCGCCATGATCGCATTGTAAATAAAGTGCTTGATGAAATTTCTGTCAGCAACCGGAGACTCCGATTATTTACTAACAAGCTGTTTGAGTCAATCCTGTCTGAGCTTCGTGATGATCTGAAATAAATCCCAGCCCGAAAACCAGACATCGTCATTGTGAATGTCATCGCGCGAGATTATAATTGTTGAAGTAACTGTGTGTTTTGATATGTACTTTGAACTGGCGTATAATTCTAAACTGCGTCATTACAAGCGGCTATGTGACTATTTAAGTTCTCAGAATTGGATAGTGAGTCTAGTGGTACTTCGTTTCGGTGCATTAGGTTGTATCCGACAAAGTATGTATATGGACTTGAGGAGATTGAATATTAAGAAAGATGCGATAAAACTATTGCTTAGATGGTGCTCGATTTCAAATGTAATAATGGCCAACCATATCTGGAGACATAGGGTCAAAACGTTGTTATGATAAGTTGAGTGTTAGTATAGACTAACAAACTACTATGTATTTTTAAACTTGGCAGTAGCTATTGCGATATGACAAGGTTCATAGACTTCAGCTAACACTGGTATCAATATATGGTGGTCTTAATTGTTTCCTAACAAACTAAAGTTATTACAAATATAAACACATGTTCATATATGTACAGTACAATATGTTACAAAATCTCATTTTAACTCAAAAGTTATAAATCCTGCACATATTGTCCATTTAGGCAATTGATAATGGTGCAATAATATGTTTGATGAACAGATTCATTGAGATATGGAAAATAGTTCTTTAGATATGATGTTAAAATGCATTCACAGAATTTCTTAACTAGTATTACACAATGTATCTTTTTTCTAATAACAAAAGGTACCAATCCTAGGATTTCTATTAATCTATCAGTTTCAAGTCCCGAGTTAGGAATGATCAGTTTCCCTGCCCTGCGTTGAGTCCTCTCAAGAGCATCAAATATTAAGTTATATCCACGTCCATGCCAGCTCGACATCACAGTAGTCCAAATTGTGGATCCAATTATAATGGACCCAATAGATTTGCGCTATATGTACCACCTATTTGATTTTTTAAAGGGCACAGCCATTGTATGATAGAGATGCACATTCTTCCTTCAAGTTTCAGCAGCCTTTGGTGTCTGTTTCATGAATCATCAACAGTGTGAAGAAAGTAATTTATTTCTTAGTTATTGATGGTAGAAAGTAGAAACAGCAGTAGACTTCCCCACTTTTCTGTTGCTGCACCCAAAAATTAAAAAAGATTGGGCTTCATGTATTTATTTTGATGTTGTATAAAACAATTAAATTCAGACAATACAAATATTTAAGCAATGTTGTCTACTAGAAATTATTTATTCAGTCTGACAAATGAATGGGCTATTATCTAATTCAAGTAAAAGAAGTACCGGACGAGGGGTTATTGCGTATACGTATTTCTAGTGGTTACAATATTTATCGGGTACCAGTGTTAGTTTACCCCAGGATTGACCAGGCGATGGGCATTGTTGGAATTGACTGGTGCATTATGGCTTTATAGTTGTGCAACCCAAACAACTGTAATAGTTGGAACATGACTTAATATCTAGGACTATAATTTAGTTGACTTTTATTTACTTTAGATTGTCCTTTAAAATTAGCCACACAATTTGTCCTACCTTGGTAGTGATAGTTTTCATCAGCACGTCAATTGTTGTTGCAAACACTTCTATATATCTACAATGTGAATAAAAAATAATTATAAAACACTTATTATTTCAACTATTATATATTTAACTAATACAAGCTGTATATGATACGAAACATCTACCCTGTTTCCATACAAACATAACACCTTGCGACGCCCACGTAAAGTGTGCTAGTGTGAACTGTGAAGACTGAAGAGAAGAAGCCGCCATCTTGGAAGTTCCGAATATCAAAATATAGTACGCTTATGCAAATACAAAGTAAATGGTTTGAAACTAGGAGTACCATTAAATGTGTGAAGTTGATCGTCCAGGTTGTTGTAGTCTTGAGAAAGATAATTGTTGGTGACTGACGTTTCGACGGGCCCTCAGCGGCGGTCATTTTCAGATACAAGCCCTTGGCTTGACTCTGAAGATCCTGTCTTTCTCAAGACCACAACAACCTGGATGATCAACTTCACACATCTTAAATACAGTCGAAGTATAATTAACTCATCAAAATCGCTTACAAGCAAGAATCTTTACAGGTTATTTAATGTATATAAATAATAGTATTTGAACTATTGAAACTAATAGTATTTAAGGATTACCTGGTTCTTTAAGTAGATTGAAATCAAAACTGCCAAGTGTCAACAGCGAAGCCGAAGGTTTGTAATGGCACACCTCGTCTTCGTCCAGAAGCTTTAATGTTTCTTCTTTTGCTCCGGTTTCGATAAAAACTCGAACAATCAGAATCAAATGTCTTAACAATAAATCAAAACCCGTGTTAAAACAAATAAAAGTGTTAAAACACACAACAAGACAGATTAGACCACTGAACGACATCGTCTTCTTCGACGTGACTTGCCATGTCAGATCGACTACAATCACGAAGCTTTCACAATTGGGTTTGACTACATCGGTGAAGGCTAAAAGGGATGACTCAAAAGGACCGTTACATTTTTTAGATCTGCTAATCCTAACCTTAATCTCAATTATAATCCTAACCCTAACCATTACCTTGATCCTAACCTTGATCCTAATCTTAAACCTAGCCCTAACCGTAGCTATCCATAACCTAACGAAAAATAAAAAAACAGAAAAAAGCAGAAAGGTCGTTTTGAGTCATCCCTTTTAGCCTTCCCCGACTACATCACGGTTCATCACGGGCGTTCGTTACGGGTGACATCGATATGTTTTGTCAGCTGTCAACTTCGTTTTCTTTCGTAATTCGTTCGTTCGTCTTAGCAGTGTTCGCAACGAGTCTGTGGATTGTTTTAAATACGACTATTTGTAAAAAATTGAAAAACAGGTGGGGTTACGGTTAGGAAGACACATAAGGCGGGTTAGGATTAGTATTGGTGTTGTATTGGGGTTGGGTTCATTAGGGTTATTGGATTCATGACAGAGGCAGCGGAAGCAGGGGACACTGGTGGCAGATGCCCTACTTTTTTTCAAAATATGGAAAATATGCTCTTTTTCTGAAATAAAAACGCCCTTTTTATAAATGTGGCATGTGGCGGTTAAGGTTTACTGCGGCATATTGCCTATGCTGGGAAGAATTAATGTACCCTTTTCGTAGAAGTATGACATTGCTGTAGAAATGTATACAGGTACTAACTGTAACAACCATACGACGTTTTAAATTATACAATTATTTTGAAAATAACCAAGGTGTCTCTTTTCGGTAGTGCCCACTTTTTAGGTTCTTCCGTGGCCTAATAATAATAATAATCTTTATTGAGGAAACTTTTTCATTTACATGACTTTCAAAAAGGACCTCTTATGAAAGAATAATAAAGATATGAATATATATATTAATATATATAAACTACTAATTGTAAATAGATAATGTTAAAAAAACATAAAACTATTCAGTATAAAACTATATTAAACATCTAAAATACTACGTTTAAAAGTGCATGTTTGCGAATTTCTAATGTCCTTACTAAGCGTGTTGTAGTCTTTTACTGCATGGTAACCTGTCCTCTGTTTTCCTCAGTTCCTTCTTGTGCCAGGCAAACTAGCTTATCCTTGTTGCGTGTGTTGTAATTATGTTGATCTTCGTGTTTTATTAAACTGTGGTGTTCTACCAGACCATTCAAGCACTTATATATATATATATATATATATATATACAAGCATATTCTCATAAACCGTCTTTTTCTAGAGATACCCACTGATTCATGATAATGATAAATCCTTATGCCATTTAAGATTTCATGATCTTAAATGGCATAAGGATGAAATTAACGAATCACCTTGAGAGAATGTGCTGGCTACGAATCGGCTAGCAAGTAGCAACATATTACGATATCGATGTTACCCGCAAGGAACGCCCGTGATGTAGTCAAACCCTTCACAATTGCGCGCATGATTTTGAACACATGTACCACCTGACCAACGAATAGTTGACTAACGGTACCCCCCTTAGTATTTCGATAAAATAAGATCATAAAGATTCATAGGAAATGACGAAATGATAAATAAATAAAATAAAACATTGCAATAATTTCTCAGACATAGAAATAACTATAATTTTCTATAAACTATATCTATACGAACCTACTGGCCCTAGTACTTTGCTAAAAACCGGAAATCATTAGTCTCGCAGGTGAATGTGATTAACTCAATTCGAAGGAGTTGCTATAACCCTAGCATGTACACTGTTAATTTTAGGGTGTCAATTTAACACCAAAAAGTGGTGCTGAAAAATTAGGTAAAAAATGACACTATTTTTTGGTGCTATTTTAACACCACTATTGATGGTGTTGATTTAACACTAGATATGGTGCTAAAACAACACCTATTTTTGGTGTTACATTAGGACTGGTTTGTGGGGTTAATTTAACACCTGTTATGTGGTGATAAAATAGCACTTGTTTTTAGGGTTAAAGTAACACCACTTTTAGGTGCTAATGTGACACCAGTTTTAAGAGTTGATTTAACACTTATAGTGTAGCGCTATAATAACACTTGATTGACAGTGCTAAAGCAACACCTTTCCTGGTGCTAAACTAACACCAGTTTAAGGAGTTGATTTAACACTTTCAACCATGCACATTAATACACACAAAAGATAAGGGAAATAGGTTCTGCATGATTGATTATTATTAAATTACTCTTCCACAAGAAATATCCTTTAACAATATATTGTGCATGCATTAATGTATATAAACGAAGTTTTTATGTAAATATATACTTAGTATATTATTTAGATTGGAGTCCAAGCTCACTGAGTAGTTTCTGAACAGAGATGTTTTCATGGCATCAGCAGGCCTGTCCAAGGTGACAGCTTCCAGGAATGCATATATATATTTGACTCCTGGAGTGTACTCCATATTGAGGACATAAAATGTGGCAATAAGCATGGCCACCACCATAGCCACCGGAATATTTTTTCCAGCAAAACTCAAATAGATTTGCCCCTCAGCAGCAATGTAAAGTGGGTTCAAGGATGTAAGGTCTCCAGACGCCACGATTCGTGGATATGTTGACTTTCTCACTTCTTTATCAATGGCGTCGTCATTATAAAAGTATTCATTTTGATATTAATCTATATAGGTTTGAAAATCGAACCTTAGCCCCTTAATTTAGTGAGACCTATACGCCTGTGCACTGAGTTTACGTCGAGTGCACACTGTCAATTTTTTTAAACATGAATCTATCACATGATGTAACGTCAAAATATACGTACTGTGCACAACATAAAAAAGAGGTCCTTTGACGTGGCCCTCTCTTTTAAACATGATTGAAGCACCAATGCTGTAACAGTGCTCTCAATATCTGTAAAATAAGTAAAAGAGTACAATTAGTAAAAACAAGTCAACAGAAAGAAAACGAAATGGTATATACAGCCATATCTTCTCATGCGAGCACAGGGATATTACAAACAAACAAGTTCCTACAAAGACAGTCACGTGAGAAGAAATTAACTAATCAAATTTAAGTAACAATAACAAAGTCAATATGTAAGTATAACCTGTGTACAGGCAGCATCCCAATTAAAATGTTGAATGCCTGTACAAAGGTTAATAAACTATCATACAGATCTCAAATGGAGTGGTTGGCACCATTGATGAGAAACCTGACAACAGGTTTGTTGTGCTCATTCTTTGTAACGTGGCGAACATGCTCGGCAAATCTATCCCCTATGTAGTGAAAATTCATTCTGTGCATAGACTAAGTAAAATGCTCACAAGAGATTCTTTAAAATGTTTATGAACGAACTTTCTCTTTTGCCTCATGTTAATAATATCTTGTTAATAATATCGTTCAATGTAAGGACCACAGTTAGGCTTTTTAAATGTGTTTATTACAACAACAAACGACGTTTCGGAGATTTACTCCATCTTCAAATTCTTGGCTGGATAGCCATTTCATCTTTCTAAGCAATAGTATGGCAAATAACAACACATACGGTAACACATATTTTTTCCAAGTCCTAAAGTAAGCTATCGGCACTGAGCATTAATTGAGAATCTCTTTCGTAATTTTTTTAATACTGTACACTATAATTATCATGGCTTTTAATAAATATTAGTGCCCACCAGAAAACATGGTTAGCAACACAATTTAAAAGTAATGTAATTATAACCAATTTCAATTTTTTAATTATAACCAATTTCTGACCTATTATTAGTTTGACCTTCACATGGTCCAGAGCAGGATGGCCTTGCTTTTCCTTGCTTTTCCTAGTGACTGATGACTGGGCCAGAATATATTTCCAAATAAGGCTGACTAATTGGAAGTCATCATGAATTACAGTAATAGATTTCTATATGCAAATAGCACATTGCGTCGGTCACAAGAAACTACATATTATCACTTCAATATGCCTTGCAAAAACTTGACAGATATAATGTAAAATCTCACTCTCTAAATTACAGTACAGGGGAAATACAAATATTTCCCAAACTAATTCAAACACTGTAGATAATACTGGGAATTGAACCCTGCAACCCTGGCAATATACAGTACACCAGCACACTTACCGTCTGAGCTATGGTAGCTTGGCTACAAGTTAAGTATATACCTGCACGACCATGGTGGAAATGCCAATGAAGTGAATGGGTTTATTACTGAGAATATTTGGCACTCAACTAAGGTGGCTCCTGATGGTTTTAAACATAAATACATAACTATATTAGACTAAAGTACTTAAGGAAGCCTAGTTAGTAAGTACTCATACTTACTCGTACCGAGACGAGTCAGGGGTGTGACACAGGCTAGTCTTGTAGTTACATTTTTTGCAACTGGTTCCAGTTGGTTTATCACACTTACAACTTTGCTTCACTATAACTTTAATGTGTCATCCAAATGTCCAATTAATGTAGTGTAAATGACAAATATTCTCAGTAAAATATCCATTCACTTCATAATGGCATAATACCACCATCATATAAATATAATACTGAACTTGTTGCCAAGCTCCTGTCATGGGCCTCCATAATCCCAAGAGCTGTGGCTTAATTTGATTTCCAGCTACTGTTAGGCCTTGAAGTTATATTTTTCACAACCCATCTCAGTTGGATCTTCACACTCAAAGTTTTCCTTCACTATAACTTCAACATTGTCATAACTAAGTGCCAACCAGTTTCTCTTAGAATTAAATCAGTTTAATTACTTTCATGAAGAGCAAGATTTATTATAATAAACAGTTCTACAGTAATATTGGTGCATTTTCCTTCAGCCTTCAGGGGTTTAACTGGCTCATAAGACCTTTTTCAGCAAACTTACAAAGGTCTTATGAGAAATTGACGAAAGCTGATCAATTTTATCCCGGTTTATACCAACATCAACAGCGACTCATTACTCACTCGACGAACATATCAATGGCGTCCAAAATTTATGGCGATTCGCAATTATCAAAATTATGAAATACAAATTTAAGTATTATTAAACATTAAGAGAGAAGTAGATTATCGCCAAAGTCATGAACAAATTATATACAACTCACCAGTCGCAGCAATTACGCGCCCCAGATACGCTTTCCAGCCACCTTTGGGCGGTTTGACCGTTTGACCACTGCTTCGCCAAAACAACAGTGATCAACTATTCAACTCCATGCCTTCTTTCTTCGGAATAACGAGCATAATCGCGAACAAAATCTTCAGTAAGGATAGTCGTCTAGTATCAATACGTATTTCATCTCGCTTCTAGATAGGTTTCATACGTCAAATAAAGTTATAAAGATACGAGCTTCTCTTCGGACGGCAGAACATGTAAAATCGCGAAGCGACGAATACGAAATATTGCGCGGTAACATCACGTGTCACTCTGATCACGTGCTATGTCGGCGAGCGGAGATGAGACCCTGGGTACCGGTTGGCATTTTGATACCATGTTCAGAGCTATTATTTTAGACCAGATTGGTGTAAGATTGGAGGGACTATGTATTTGGATTTCAAAATTTTAACGATATATCTACCAATTTATGTGAAACATTGATTTAATTAAAACAGTAAGACAGCTAGCTATATATGGAACTCAATAAATGCAAGACCAAGTCTTAGTGACGTAATATGTTTAAAACATATCTCATAGTGACATGTTTAAAACATATCTGCGGAACATGTTTAAAACATATCCAACTTTTGACAAAAATAGAGCAACATGTTTTAAACATGTTTCCAATTTAACTACGAGTATTGAAACATATTTTAAACATATTTAAATATGTTTTAAATATGTTCCAATTTTGTAAGGGGGAACCTGATGAAGCTCTGTACAACGAGAATGGAAGGGTGTTATAGTCATCACCAAATAATAGCAAATATGTACCAATGAATTTGTCTCAATTGATTTACAAACAATGATCATTCAAGTACAGAACATGCTATAAGACAACATTGTTGTGACTGGATAAAAGAACAGGTGTTTCGTCCCAACCGACACCTATGTTTTAACACCCATTTTTTTAAACCAAAAAAGTGTTAATTTAACACTACCAAAACAGGTGCTATTTTAACACCCATATTTTAACTCCACAAACAGTGTGAATTTAACACTACCAAAAAGGTGTTATTTTAACACCCGTGTTCTCACTCCAGAAACAGTGTTAATTTAGCACTATTGAATACAAATTCTTAACACCACTTATGGTGTTATTTTAACACCAAGAATTTAGCACCAGAAACCGGTGTTATTTTAACACCTGCTCTCCTTAAGTAGGTGCTATTTTAACACCTCTAAAGTGGTGTTAAACAATTCGAGTGTTAAAATGACACTTTGGAAAATATTTGTATTTATGTCGTGTTAAATTAGCACCCAAAATGGGTGTTAAAATAACACTTTTGTTTAACACCACCACTAGGTGTCAATCTAGCACCAGTCGAGGTGCTATTTTAACACCCTAAAATTAACAGTGTATAAGAGGGGTTGTTTTAATTCCAACTAATGCATGTATGGTAATTTTAATCATTTGAGGAGAGTTATGTTAACATCAGTTTGTATATAAAATTCATGCAACTCTATTATTGGGCCGGGTTGTAAGAGTTATTTTAACTCCAAACAATGCAGAGTTATTTTAGTGCGAGGTATGGAAGTTAAATAACTCCATTTGAAAGAGTTGTCATAACTCTATTAAATGGAGTTGTTTTAACTCCAGCCTTGGAGTTGTTTTAACTCTGAACAATGCAGAGTTATTTTAACTCCACTGGTGTGGAAGTTAAAATAACTCCATTTGAGAGAGTTATTATATTATTACTCTCTCATGGGATTTATAATAACCCCATATTATGGAGTTATTTTGACCATGTAAGAGTTGTTTTAAATAGTACAGGAGTTGATTTAACTATTTCAGGAGAGTTATTTTAACTCAGACGTGGGAGTTAAAATAACTCTCAAACATTAAAGGAGTTATTTTAACTCGGGAAAGGAGTTGTATTAACTCCAATATTAGAGTTAAAACAACTCTACCGAAATAACTGCACCTGAAGGAGTTACTTTAACTCCTGTGACCGAGTTATTTTAACTCCCCGAAAATAACAGTGAAAGGCCAGGCCAAGGTCGTATAAACCCCAGAGTCTGAATGTTTTATCGTCCTAAACTACCAGTACTGTATAAGCTAAGTATCAAGCATAGTATTTATAATTTTAATAAATATTAATAAACCAACTGTACATGCAATCTCGAAATTTCTATGGTATATATTTTGAACTGCATGGGTTTAATTAATGATATGTCCAAATTATATATTTTGAAAATTGTAAACATTGAAAACATTACACACTTGTTCAAATTTTTCCTGCTTCATATTTTATTGTGGTTTTTCAAGGGCTTTCCAATGTTGTATAGTACAACTCTCTCCATCAAGTATTTCACAATTTGTCAAAATATTTTTGAGCAATTATATACAAAAATTATATATTTTTGGAAAGTTCTATACATAATTTGAAATTACAATACAAACACAGTTTCAAATTTTCAAATTGTTCCATGATAGATACAAACTTTAAATTTGTACAACTATTGTGATTTGTTATATACAGTACAAGACTTACAACTAATAACATGACTAACATGACTAACATGCATGGGTTGTTTTATTGAAGAGTACGATAAAAATGTTGTTGTGCGTACTGTGTAGGCACTAGGTATATGCCGTTAGAAATACATGTAATAAATCGTGTGTAAGATGACTATTCAACGTTTCGAGTGAATGCCTTCAAAGAGTGATGAACTGATTGACAGGCTCGCGTTTTTGTTTTGTTTTTCGCCATGTTGCCATGCCAAAAGTGAAATGTTCCGACCACGCGATATCTTTTGACTAACTCTAAGAACTCATTCTACATATATAATGAAAGTTTTATTAACAGCCTCTACAAAAATATTTTTTAACTGATAGCTAACAGCTTGAAAAAAGCGACGACTTGGATTGGATTGGATTCACAAATTCCGAGTAAATATTTTAGATATTCAGACGACGATATATTTTTGTACTACTAAATCTAGCAAATCATGTTATACATCAAATGAAAGCCTGAATATTAACATACTCGGACATAATATTTGAAAAATTATCTTTGTAACTGATTATGAACAGGTTTAAAAAAGCTTTTGACGTTTTGACGCCATGCAAATTTGATTTACTAACTTGACATCTTCCGACGACGATATTATTGCATTTCCACTGGATTTTCACGATCTTTTTTAACACAAATCTTCTGATTTACCGTATAACCCTGCCATTGACCTTCAACCTGCCATTCGTTATTTAAATTACTCATTTCATATTTTTTCCAGTTTCCAATATTGTTTAACATTTACAAACAGTAAATCGCGTCTGAAAAATATTTTTTAAAGACGATAACACAAAATGTTCCCATCTCACGACCCAGATAAATATCCTTGTAGACCATCAATATCCATGTTTACCCACTTTCCGTGAGGTCCTCGTCATCGTAACCAAGACAACCGATGTCCCCGGTTGATGGATACATACATGCATATACGCGGCACAAACATATTCCAGAAATCATTTGCCCCAGCACAAACGACCGGACATTGTACACGACCGGACATTGTACCACCCCGTCAAGATTATCTCCCTCTGGGCGGCGCTTCGCGCCGTCTGGGCGAGGGGATAAACAAAAGAAGCGGTGACAAAATGTGTGTGTATTATATGAACACCAATGCGACAGAACGTTCCCCTGGGTTTAGGCGAGCACGAATGGGAAGTATCACAGGAACACGAACGCAGCATGTCATCACATTGAACCATAATAAAGTTAGTCCTGGTGAGGAACTGTACATTGACGTACCCAAGCTTAAAAGTAGTAGCTGTTTGGTGCCTGGTTCATTTGGTTTGTTATTCGACTTTAAAAATGCAAGCGATAAGAGTTAGTTCTTGAATAACGTTGGCAAGTTGCTGTGTGGAAGACTTGTTATGAAATTAGCTGTACAAGTTATATACGATGAGTGCATTTTTAACGAGTACCGAGACCTTTGGAAAAGTGTCAGTTAACGTGACCAAATGATTGATTATGATATTGGCGGTGAGAACTTGAGAAAGTTGGTCTCTAAAGACGATAGTGGCGCTACTTCAGAAGATGCTGGCAAAGTAAGTGACGGGTTGATGTTTGGTGTTCATGGAACAAATTAGCAGTGGCTTAAGCTTGGTAAAATCATGGACGACCACGGTTTGTACGCTCCATTTAGTATGAACAACAACTTGCAATACATAATCACGTTGCCAAAGGCCACCGCCATTATGGACAATCAAAATGGTGAAATTGTCGGCGGATACACCCTGGACAACCTTGAACTTGAATATGAAAGGATAGATAACCACGAACTATATCTGATGAAATAGATTCGGGATATACAAGTGGTCGTAGTTTGAGCTATGAACATGTGACTTTAATGAAAAGTGTTGAATGGGACAAAGACACGACTGTAGTAAACAAAAATATTAATCTACCAAAAAAGTCCATGAAATCAATTGTGTTGTTATTTACGAATAAAAATAGAACGGACAGTGAAGAATTCCTTTATCCAAACAATGAAAGTGTTAAAGTAACAATTGAAGGTGTGCCAAATAGTGTCTATATTCACAAGGCATTCCAAAGTCTAAGTTATGTTCTGAAGCAAAACGGTTGTTTGGACTAGACGAACATGACCAGTTTATGACCGCACAAAAGTTCTATAAAGACTGCTTTGCGCTGGTTATCGAAAAGAGGAGCGCTCAAGACAACCACGTTGTAGCCACTGGTAAAATGATTGTGAACACACAATCCGATGTGCTTCTTGAAATTACTAAGAAAGCGAAGGCCGCCAACGTTATGTGTAAGATACTTGTGTTGTCTGATGGGTTAGTCAACATTACGAATAATAGTCTACAGTCAACCCAGTATTAAATCGGTGTAATTAAATGAACAGACCGTTTAACATGCTAATCGTTGGAATGACAGCTTGCAGGGGCGGATCTAGAGTAAAATCTGACCGGTGCTCACCAATTTTAGTAGTCCGTTGTGCGCCGTAGGCGCACCCTTTCTAGGGGGGTCCGGGGGCATGCCCCCCCGGAAAATTTTTGAAAATTAAGGTCTTAAAATGGCATTTCCTGCTTATTTACGACAGTTTTGGAGTCTTTCTGAATGGTAGATTTGTAGATACTTAAGACGCGTTTTTCCAGTTTACAAACTTCCAAGTGGTGGGAAAACTGCAGCCACATAATATTGATTGCATCAAGCGGAAACTGAGTAACAATACGCAAGCAAGTAACTAGTGCACATGTGGTTTCCAAGTACGCTTTTGGGTTACGGTCAATTATTAGCCAAGAAAGATCGACTAGTTTATTAGTAAAATGAATTTCAGCCGCCATTTTGCGTCGAATCCAGCCGCTATTTTGCATTGAAACCAGCCGCCATTTTTTTACATGTTTTAAATAGTTTTTTTTGTTCAAAACAAAAAATCAATTTAATAAGCACCCTCCCAGAAGTAAAATCGTAACGACAACCAAAACCAACATAGTGTACAATACGATGGGGATGCCAATGCAGTTCGAAATGTTTGACCACCAAACCAGCAAAATAGACTGTTAAAAATGTAGATAGATATGGAGGTTGACCAGCAAAATAGACAGTTAAAAATGTTTATAGATGTGTAGGTTGACCACCAAACCAGCAAAATAGACAGTTAAAAATGTTTATAGATGTGTAGGTTGACCACCAAACCAGCAAAATAGACAGTTAAAAATGTTTATAGATGTGTAGGTTGACCACCAAACCAGCAAAATAGACAGTTCAAATGTTATGATAAATAATATAAATAAATCTTAGCTATGCTTACAAATGTAAGCCTATTTTTTAAGTAAACATTAGATTATTTATACTTTTATTTGAGCATATAATATATATAACCACTGTAATCATGCATTACAGAGCTACACGTCAATATAAATACAATGCATACAGGTGTCAGGTGCTGCATGTAACACAATAAGATTGAATAATTTGTTACATATGGCTACATGTACAGTAATTGACTTACCTAAACTAAAGGATATAATTTAATATGACTTAATCAACTAATTTGACAATATAGATAATAAAATATACTGTAATTATGATTAAAGTATCTGGTTTTGATATTAATCTATCAGAGCATTAAGAATAATAGGTCAATCACTAAAATTGTATAGTTGAGTTCTTACACTTAAATTATGATATCAGCGATAAATTAATTATTTTTCAACTACCGTACAATATCATCATTATCAATATAAAGAAACACATCCCTAACAAAAAAAGTCTATAGGCTTGCCTATAGGCATGTCTATAGGCAACCTATAAGATCCTATAGAGAACCTATAGGAAATTGGAACATTTTCTATAGGCGACCTATAATGAAACCCCCATTAGCCTATAGACGCCTATAGGTGCCTATAGACGCCTATAGACTTTTTCTGTAAGGGATATTTGTATAATATGAGCACATTAATATTGAGATCACAGTAGGTCACATTAGAACATCGATCATTGTATTTACATTTAGAAATATATATCAATTATTTAATACGAGTGCTTTAGCTGAATAGTGTTCAAGCAACTAAGTAAGTATTTTTAGTACTATTATTTCATATTGTATTACATTGTATAAGAATATAATGTGTTACATCTGACTAAGGATATATTATTCAGTTTTATTCGATATTTGTTCAAATTGATAAATGTTTTTGTAAATAAGTATAACGATGAAAAATACCTTATAAGCAACCAAACAGCAGTGCTACTCGACTAGTGTACAATTATAATTAATACTTGTCGAGTCAAATGGTTATGTATATTCAATTCATTCGATTAATAACTTGCACTAGACTAGGCTATTACTCAGCTCTTCGACTTCGTAACAATTGTGTTATCCCTAATGAACATGTTACATAATTTACATTAAAACACTATTAGATATGTATATATTAATATATGCATGGCATTTATAAGTACATACCTTACTGGGAAGCGTTGATCAGACCGCAACTTCTGGCTCTTGGACATTTGCATATAAACAAACAGATAAATCGCGCTTCACTCGATTTTTTCCCTCCAAAACCTTCCTTTTGCACTGCTTCCGCAAAGAAACCAATTCCTGTTCACACGAATCGTCACTTTGACTGAGCAATCGAACTAGCTGACGCAGGACGCCGAGACAGTCGCTGTGACCAGCCATTTTTGTCGATAAAATGAAGAACTATATTATTAGCCTGCTCGCAGCCTGGGAAGCGAGCAGGCTAGAGGCTAAATGTTAACAATGGCACCGGTGAAATGCCTATATTTGGGAGCAGAGCACCAGTGAAATGCCTATATTTGGGAGAGGGCACCGGTGAAATGACTATATTTGGGACAAGGCCTGATCGGAACCGTGGCACCGGCCATTTCTACCGTGGCTCCGGCCATTTCTACCGTGGCCCCGGCCATTTTTAACAGTGGCACCGGCATTTATGACCGTGGCTCCGGGTTCGCTGAACTGTCGGTATCACACTCGACATCACCTCGGCCTTCGCAGCTGCCCGGAGGCGATTGCGGGCTCATTTAGACCGTAAATATTGCTTTCCGCGGCGCTAGCAATTGGCTAGTGATGCTTATAACTTTCTCGAAATAAATGATTTCGAGAATTCATCAATGTGTTTAACATTATTATTATCATTATTATTATTATTATTAAATTATAACCAAGTAGTAATTAGTTTTAATTATTTAATTAGGAAAATCTGACCGTGGCTTTAGCCACGGTGGCACCCCTCTGGATCCGCCCCTGGCTTGTTGTAAGACACATTATTTGCTTGACACACTGGGAAGTGAGTACAATGGTAAATTTGATTACATAGCGTTGATTTGCCCTACTTTTGAAAATAGATACTAATTAGGTTGTCTAATGACGTGAGGTAAGTCAATCTGAATCGTATATTAAAAATAGGTACGCAATACGTACATGTTGCTAATACTATTAAGGATAGAACATGTAGACTTAAGAAGCAATGCATGAAAACAACAGAGACAGAAAGAAATTGATAGTTATTATGAATCATTTTATAAATGTGATGCTTGTTTGAACATGGCACATACTATACAAACATTTTTTTATATGGGTTGTTTCCAAAATATAGCATGATCATAAAATGCACCGAAATTTCATTTGAAGTGAACTTGTAAAGTTCACATGTAAATAAAACATCTGGGGGTGGTTATACGAAGCCTGGATAGTTTATCCGGTGGATAAGTCCTAGCTAGAAAACCACTCTAGTGGCGATTTGACAGGGGTGGATCTAGGATTTTCCTTGCCTACATCAAAACATTTCCGGGGTGTATGGTCAGAAAACTCCCCCCCCCCCCCCCCCAATTTTGTGGGACCAAGCGATCGCAGCTGTAAACAAGATATTTGGCTGTTTTGGCATTTATCAAAACTCGTCAGGTATGCATAGAAAGACTAAGTATTAGTGATTATTATTATTATTAAAAAAAGATCAATGGATACCATAACCCTCAGACCTTCAACAAGATAATTACAGACACTACCAAATGATTAAAGGAAGCCTTAAATCATAGCGTTTAATTAACACCATAAATAGTTAACTTAATGTACTGTCAGCGATGCAGTCTTCGACACACTTCACTGGTATTTGTGTAAATATTAATAGGACCAAAGACAGATAAAATATAGATAAAAATATGCAATACGCTTACCTTGCTTCTTTACTCTTCCTTCGCATGTTGTGGCATTACAATGTCGACCGATTTTGGCGCTTGATCCAACGCGATCACTTCTCGAATACCGAGCGATCTTGTTGGCATGTCACGATAGCTGATCGAGAGTCCGCGGTAGTCACACAAAAGCGTATGTAAAAGTTATTAATAAAATTTACTGCGAATACGAACAAAAGAGGTTGGATCAAGCGAACGGTTTCATCACTGACATGCTCATCAGTAAGTTATCTAATCTATTTGGTGGATTACACGCCATCGAAAACCCAGACGAACTAAACAACGAGCTACAAAAGGACAAGTTATTGAAAAAAGATGTTGCGAGTATGATTGCTATCGTAACGACTTATCTACCTTTCTTTGGTTTGTTGTCAGGTGGAATCAGAACGTCGAAACATGTGTGCGACCATTACTTTAAGAAATATGACAATACGTCCACAGACACGTGTTGTGGTGTTGGCCACACTTGAGTTGTTGTGAATCACAATGAAAAGTGGGGTATTACATTAATTGCGAAGCTAATTGACCCCACGGTGCGTGATTCTCGTCGTATTTACCGTAGAGTAGTATAGGTGTTAGCGGAGCCAGTTTGCAAAGAAAATTCATACAACGTCTCAAAACTAACATCAATTTGTTACCAGACAGCCTTCGCATGGTCATTTTACATTCGTATGGCACTTTATGAAACGACATAAAAAACACGTTTTCCTGAATTTGGGGTAGTTTGTCCACTCAGAAGGCGTCCTGAAGGCCATTTCTTGAAAACGACGTTTGCTGGAACGACATTTCTCTAATAAGTGTGAATTGTTAGTGCCAAGAGCGTCTGGTAGGTCGTGATGTTAGCTTTGAGACGTCGTATGAATTTTCTGGGTGGTCTGGCTCCCCTAACTCCTATACTATTGTTATGTATGGCTGTCTACTGCAAGTTCCCACATTCATTACAGCTATGTATAATATAACACACCCAAATTTGAAACCGCCGTATAAACAGTACACATACCAATCAACCCAGTACATTGTTGCAATCTTTGCTATCCATGCATGTGCGTCTACGTACTTTTCATTTTTTAAAGCGACTCACCGGCAATCAGAAGGTTACGTATTCGATCGTATCCCTGTCCGGGACTTATTTTCTGACTCACTTGACTACCATCCAAACCACAAGCTCCCACATTCACTATGTCATGCATTACTGTAACAGTAATGCATGACAAAACACATCATGCATTAAGTAACAATATGAGGCTGTTAATATATTCTATACTTTTATCAGTGGTAAAATACACAAATAGACAAATAAAAATAAATGTGTGAATGGACTAATTGTTAAAGAATCGATATGAAGTTAGGCACAATAAATATTCACGTATATATGTGAAGGTAAACTGCACAATTGTCTCTATATATAACGAATACACAATGTATGGATAAAACAAAAGCATACAACATTGCGACAAGACGGGTAACACTAATTCCTAACTTATGCACTTGAACAAAACCTCGAGCGTAACACGAGGCGCCCGAACTACAATTACACGCTCTAAACTATCAAAGTTTCCATCATTGCTAAAATTTGGCTCAAGGATCGGGAACAAAAATATTGGATTAGGTAGAAGGTAAAAGGAATTATTTTCGCAAATTAACCACTTTCATTTCCATTGGTTTTTAGCTATGGTCTGGATGGTAATGGTATAACAAATGTCTCCGAGGAATATTTGCATCAATTTCCAAATTTGAAAAAATTGTAGGTCATGTTATTTATTTCAGAGATATTTTTTCAGATATCCTTCGCTAACATGGGGCACCAGGGAGAACCGCTTCGGCTGAGGTGTGTTCCCTGTATAAATTAAGCTTTTATCTTATCTTATCTAACATACCAGGCTTTAAGCATCAGTCATACGTAAGACAAATTAAAGAAATAAATGGTCAAAAGTTTATCTAAATGTATAATTAACATGTCTGCTCATGTTAAATAAATGGTTTTTGAAAGTATTTGGTCAGGATTTTCCTGACAAAGGATCAGTCTTTTTTTAAAAGTAACGTTAAATATATGTTCCATATTTGGAACGAGCGTTCAAATTTGACATTTTCCAATAAATCACCGACATATATGACTTTTTATATTTTTATATGTATTAACTCCATGTTTTAGTTCCTCTTTCCTCTTCTTATTTGAAACTTGATAACGCCTGTACTGTTTACAGCTCAACTATTATTTTTCAACATTTTGCTTTGAATGAACTATGCATGATTGTAGGTACTGTAAGTTAAAAAGTGGTGAATTGCCGATATTTGTAACTCAGCTAATTGAAACGATAGTATTTCATTGCTAAAAATCTCGACAGTTCCTCACATTTTCGCTTCACTACATCCATTTTCACGCATGACTATGATAATCGAGTTTGTTTCGGATTTCAGGAAAGTCGTAACTTCTTTTGCGATGCGTGACTTGCGTGACTGCACGGGATCACCTAATAACCCTATCATGACACCTCGAAATGCGTCCGCAGAAAGCGAAGCTTGACGCTTTTCCAATTCCCCCAAAATGGCACGAAATTCCGTCGCTCTCTTATGGCCAGAGTCGCGAGCCAAGGAATGGAGATGCGACAACTGAACCAGGGCGTGTGTTGGCGCAAACAAATTTGCAGGACGCTCAAGGTATTGTCGGAATGAGGCCAAAACGCGGTCAACAGAAGTTTCAGATTGTTTTTCTCTCAAACCTCTATTTTCTGCTGCAATTTCAGCAACAATGTACGGAATAGGGTTCTAATCAAAACAAAAAAACTTACCCTGGCTCATCGTGGAAACAACACACCGGCTTCTGTTTTCACGGATGGCCTGTAAACAACCGCGGCAGACATTCAGACGGGTGGTATTTTCCCTCCCGGCGACTCTAGACATGGATCACGCGTGTGCTCTTCTCACCCGACTGCTGCTCTCATTGATGATCATGTACTGTCTAACCTGCCATTAGATGCGAATCACCTGTTGTCATCCGACTGTCCTCCTGTTCCTTAGTTGTGATAGATTTTTTTGAACAAACTGATTCGGACGAATAACCTTCCGCTAATTAACGTATCATTGTTGTGAATGACCTGCGAATGTCGATAGGGGTATCTAGTACGTATTCCTTATAAGGAGGCGCAAATAGAAGGCATGTTGACGAGCAAATAGAATGAATTAACGAGCAAATGGCTGAAACCTTTAACCCTCGTACCAGCCTCCTAGTTATTGGATTGTAACCGACCCCAAAACAAAGATCCTAAACCTTTGGCAAACGTTTTCTTTAGAAATAAACCACCCCAAAAGCTATAGAATATATCAAAGGAAACTTAAATTATCTATGTACAACATACGTACAGCTTTATCCCGGTAGCTAACTTAGTTCTCTTTAAAAGCGCGGATAATCGAACATGCCCAAAATATAATTTTCGTAATACGGATACTATCTTGTGAACAAAAACACGAACTTTCGGCTGTCTTCGACGAACGTTTTCTTGAGAAATAATCAACTCCCAAAGCTACAACATATATTAAAACAAAGATAAATTATCTGTTTACAATATGCGTATAGCTTCAGGCTAGCGAATGTAGTTTTCTTAAAAAGAGCGGATTACCGAACATATCGTAACGTGTTAACAATCCCACATCCAGTGGACTGGAACGAGTGCCATGTATTTGCTTGTCAATGCCTAAGAGGAGGTTGGACAGCAACGCGCAAAGGATCACGGTTAGCTGGCTTGTTTTTCCGCGCGGTTGTCATTTGTGCTTGGACTGAAGATGGACGCTTTTGATACTCAAGGATGTCAGGCTAGATTTTTTGCTGAAGAGAGCGTGATATACCTCTATTGTTGCGATTCTGCTTACGAATTCTCTTTCAATATGCGCAGTTCGCCATTTTAAGTTTGAACGGGCACATTTCTGTCAACATTTTATCTTTCTAAATTCTGTCTGGGAGACGAATGTGTTTATATCGAGCGTTTATGTACAGCGAATGTATATAAAACAAGTATGTTATTCAAGTGTGTTATTAAATGTGTGTTATTCAAAGTGAAACAAGACTGTATTATTTTTAGTATTGTCAGATTAAATTGTATTCCTAAATAAAAATGGTTGGAAGTATCTGGACTCTAGTACTCTAATATAATCCCCTCGCCCGGCGCGAAGCGCCGGCCGAAGGCCGAAGGCCTGAGGGCGAGGGTGATAATACCGACCGGCGTTTAGTCCCTTTTCACGGGAAATGCAAGGGAATCCAGAATTGCATCCAGTTTATATAATTATGTATATTCAAGATCAACGGCCCATGCGCGGTATCAGGAAATTTGGCCCTGGTAACTAGATATGGTAAATAAAAGAAAAGTTGAATGAAGATTTGAGTTCAAAAAGATCGTGAAAAGGCAGTGAAAATGCAATATATCGTCGTCCGAAGATGTCAAGTTCGTAAATCAAGTTCGTAAATCAAGTTTTATACGTGGCGTCAAAACTAAAGGTAAACCCGTTTTCGGTTTTTTAAACCTGTTAGTCAGTTACAAAGATAGTTTGGCAAACATGTCCGAGTATGTTATTCAGGCTTTTATTTGATGTATAGCATGATTTTCTTGCGTTAGTAGTTCAAAAGATATCGTCGTCTGAATATCTAAAATATTTATACGGAGTTTGTCAATCCAATCCAAGCGTCGTCGCTTTTTTCAAGCTGTTAGGTATCAGTTACAAAAATATTTTTGTAGGTATGTCAGAGGCTGTTAATCAAGCTTTCATTAGATATGTAGAATGAGTTCTTAGAGTTAGTACTTCAAAATATATTGTGGTCGGAACATTTCACTTTTGGCATGTCGTCATGGCAACCGAAATTTAAAATTATTATAACATCAACCCAAGTTAGTTTTAGGTTAGCGATTATTTGAATTTCGGTTTGTTGATATATCCGAGGATATATCGAAGTAGTGTATATTAGAGAGTTTCAACTCAAAATCCCATAAAACCTAGAAAAATTTCCAAAAAAGAGAATTTCAAACTCAAAATCCCATAAAACCTCGAAAAATTTCCAAAAAAAAAGCGAATTTCAAACCCAAATCTCACTTTTTAATTTATTCATAAAACCACATTCCATTCTATGACGTCATCACATTCCACCCCACCTGTCAATCAAAACTTGTCTCACATTTCGCTATGCTAATTAGCAATGACGCCCCACCCCCTTTCTTTTTGATTGTCAATCAAAACTTTGGTCAGCGGTCGCTCGCGAAACCTCGTTTCAATTTTCTGAAATCGAAATTTGACCCGGAAGTCTTTCCCACTTTTGTCAAAGAATGCCAATTAGAAAGCCAAAACTTGTGGGGGTGGTAGCGACTGACTATTCTTCTTGTTCCGCTTGTGGCCACAAAGCGTCGAAAACTGGGATGAGACTCCACATGAAGGTCGCCCACGACGCAGAGCCAATAACGAAAGACTTCACGTGCTCGAAGTGTAACGTTGTTGTCCCTGGTGGAGGAAGGGAGTTTGCCAAACACGAGATGACGGAACACCGAAGGGTTGACGGTGATACACTCAAATGGTTCACTAACGAATAGAGACGTCCTCTCAAAATATAATACCCTTCTTGGGTATTATAATTTAGACCTGTTCTGTCTCCTCCTCCTCCTCACTGTCGCTATGGATCGTCTGCATCCTCTCGCTTGCAGCAACCACCGCTGACGACTTCTTGTCCGCAAAGTCGGCCAAATGCGCCACGCTCGTTTTTCTTCCCCGTTCGACGTTTTCCAAGGATGGTCTAACTCCATCGACGCTATCCTCAGACGATTGGCTACCCCCAGACACGACGTAAGTGTTCACCTTTGACTTTGTGTTCGTCAGAGACCTGTCTAGCCTTCTCAAATAGTCGTCCATCACCCAAGGTAAAACCTCCGGCACGTTCTCTCGAATCTCTAGCATCTCGTGCTTCTTCGATTGTATAAATTCCTGTGGGGTAAAGGGACGCTCGTCCTGCCTAAAGGAGAGAAGCGTGTCGATATCCAATGCGATTTTGGTGTATTTGAACGACGCGTTTTGGTGCTTCGTCGTCTTTTCGACCGTGCCTAAAAAGTTGTTAACGCCGGCCAGCGCCGCTACGACCAACGCCAAAACACCGTTTACATAAGTCCATATCCTATGGTAATCTTCCTGCGGCGAAGCCGAAGAGAAAATCGATGAGGCTGTTACACCCCCGAGGACAACCACTGGGATACCTAGTCTGTCGTGCCATTTCGAGTAGTACTGGGCACAAAGGGAGTGCATGATCGAGTAGGTCTTTGACATTTCCGCCCACTTTTTTAGTAGGTTGTCGTGGTATTTGTTCCATGATAGGTCAGCCATTTATTTAAACACTCGTCAAACTCGTCGACTCTGTCGTTCTTCTTTGGGAGTTTGATGCCCTGTTCTCTTCCCACATGCACACCGTAACGTTCCAAGAGCCTCTGTAAGACAAAGTTGACGTTGAAAAACCTCTTGTTCTCCTTGTTATCATCACTGAACTCTCTTTCCAAAGCGAGAAAGTCACTCGTCACGTTGGAGAGGACGTGGTCGCTAATGTCGATCTTTTCTCTCACTTTCGCTAGTAGATTGTCGAAACTCCTAAGGCGGTTGTCCGAGTTTACCCAGCGAGAGTCTCTTCTATAACTCCTAATGTTGCTCGTGTTGTACGTCTCATGGTTTGAAGGGACGTACGTGGGATCTTCCTCCGTACGTGGTAGAACGAGTCCACACTCGACACAAACCATTGTAAAATTGTGGTACTCTTCCCGAGACTCGTGTGAACAACCTACCCTTTCTTCCCGGTTGGAGTTCGAGGTTCTTGCGTCGTACTCAAGCAGAGCTTGGTCAAAGAGTGAAAAAGTTCCCGAATCTCTGAACTTTTTCTCTGGTCCCAATTCGTTCATTTTTACTACGAGACGTGTCCCTTTTAAATTGGTTTCTCCTTGCTTTTCTTTTCGTAGCCATACATGTGTGTTCCCACTGTGAGTCCACCAGACAAAAGTCCAAGGAATGGGATCATGGGTGTAATGTAAGACATGAGTTTTCTCAGATCCTTGTTGAGGTAAGGGTCGCGTTTCAACTCTTTCTCCATCTCCTCTGGCTTCTCCACCGCGTCGAGTCCACCCATCATTGCGGAAAACTTTGATAAAATCAAGTCACACAAGACCACGGTACTCTTCTCTAGTGCGTCGACTTCATACTCTGTGTATAACTTTAGTATGGTTTTTGCGTTGGCCTTCCTAACGTACGCTTCGCTCTTTTTGATCTCACCATCGCTCGCCAAAAGTAGGAGCTCCTCTCTCTTTTTATTCACGTCTTTCGCTACATCTTTCACAACGTCCTCCGCAGGGTTCGTCGCCTCCTCCGCAGGGTTCGTCGCCTCCTCCGCATCGCTTCGCCCATTGTTCACAAAGTCTTCGGGGTTCATTCTTTATTGTGGTGGGAAAATAGTTTCGTGTCCGTAGGGATGTCTAAGGTTGATCTCTAGACACGCGTGTTTCTTTTCCCTCAGCTCTTTTGTTATCCAGGCTACGTCCTCCTTGGAGACACCGTTCAGGTAGTCGTTGATCAGCTCCAGCATGTCTTTTCGGTTCGTGTTGTGGAAGCTTGTGATTCTCGAGATGTTCTCTCGGTAGGGTTTCGCGATGCTGGTCATCTGCTGGGTTAGCACAATGGTGGAGAGTCCATAGTGGCGACCAGAGTAACCCAGTTTCACCAGCTCGCTCGTCCTGTTCTTCACGTCTTGCCCAGGTCGCTACGCAAGCAAAGCTTAGCGACTTGTGAGCAAAAAGTGAGCAAAACCAACTTGCTCAAAGCAAAGCTCACTAGAAAGTGAGCAAAAAGCAAGCAAAACCAATTTGCTCAAGATTTGCTCAAAAGTTGCTCAAAGCAAAGCTCACTAGAAAGTGAGCAAAAAGTGAGCAAAACCAACTTGCTCAAAGCAAAGCTCACTAGAAAGTGAGCAAAAAGCAAGCAAAACCAATTTGCTCAAGATTTGCTCAAAAGTTGCTCAAAAGTTGCTCAAAGCAAAGCTCACTAGAAAGTGAGCAAAAAGCAAGCAAAACCAATTTGCTCAAAGCAAAGCTCACTAGAAAGTGAGCAAAAAGCAAGCAAAACCAATTTGCTCAAGATTTGCTCAAAAGTTGCTCAAAAGTTGCTCAAAGCAAAGCTCACTAGAAAGTGAGCAAAAAGCAAGCAAAACCAATTTGCTCAAAGCAAAGCTCACTAGAAAGTGAGCAAAAAGCAAGCAAAACCAATTTGCTCAAGATTTGCTCAAAAGTTGCTCAAAAGTTGCTCAAAGCAAAGCTCACTAGAAAGTGAGCAAAAAGCAAGCAAAACCAATTTGCTCAAAGCAAAGCTCACTAGAAAGTGAGCAAAAAGCAAGCAAAACCAATTTGCTCAAGATTTGCTCAAAAGTTGCTCAAAAGTTGCTCAAAGCAAAGCTCACTAGAAAGTGAGCAAAAAGCAAGCAAAACCAATTTGCTCAAAGCAAAGCTCACTAGAAAGTGAGCAAAAAGCAAGCAAAACCAATTTGCTCAAGATTTGCTCAAAAGTTGCTCAAAAGTTGCTCAAAGCAAAGCTCACTAGAAAGTGAGCAAAAAGCAAGCAAAACCAATTTGCTTAAGATTTGCTCAAAAGTTGCTCAAAACTTGAGACAGTAAGATATAGAGATGGCCATGTTAGCAGGAGGACTATTCAATGCACTTGCGTTTGCAGGTGCAGGGTTCCTTTTCAAGCACCTTGAGGGAAACAAGTATGGTGAAGAAATCAGTCGCCACAATCTCGCAATGGAGAAACTCACGCGGGACAGGGAATTGTGGAACGAGGAAGAAGTAGCTCGCAGAGACAAAGTTGCGCGACTACGTCTCGCCTTGTCGGACGCAAACCACAGCATCAACGACACGGACGTGGCTCTCGACGCACTTTCCGCTACGCTTCACAAGACTGCAAAGTTCCACAAGGAACCAGAGTTACGTGACTACTACACACCATCACCGGAGATGGAAGAGGGGGTGCTCGCCGTTGGTGCTGGGTGGGTAGGGTACAAGGTGGTGTCAATTATGATCTAAGGATAACAAAACGCAACAACAAAAACATGTCACTCATGAAAGCAAGTACCAACTATCTAACCACCAGAGAACTAAAAGTCATTGTGAGAGAGCGAGGTGTTAAGCTAAAGCAAGGGGCAAAACATTGCGAGATTCTAGAAGCGTTGGGGATGGAACCTATCGATATCCCAAAGAGATACGACCATTGTAAGATAAGGAAACTCGCCCAGGTCGTGGTCAAGACAAACGTGACCACTGGAGAAGAGACGAAGTTTGGGAGTATCTTATCGCTAGCAAAGAGCTTGAGTCTCTTTCCAGGGTCTATCACCTACCGGATAAGAACAGGGAAAAGTCTAGTCGTCGACGACATCTCCTTCACGTTTCGTAAAGAGTGAGATCACCGTGCATTTGATTTTTCCAACCAAAAATCATATGAGGCTTAAAGGTATAACCTACACCCAGAAAGATGTCGCAAATCTTAGACAAACCTATTCCATCAGGGCTTGGACCCACGATGGTACCCACAATGGCGAAGAAAAAGGGTCCAAAACTTCTAAAGAGGTCCACTCTGAGAGAAAAAATGGACTCGTGGTACGATTGGCTTGTGAGTCAAACCCCAAAGCCTATCAAGAAACGAGCGTTGACGGCTTTCAGGTTCTTCAAGCAAAAGATCTCTAGCTTGTACAAGGAGAAGGACTTGGTGATGGAGAAATCGGAGACATCTCTCAAAGGGTTTTCGGAGACCTACACGATAAAAGCCTCGGCGAAAGTAGACCCAAAGACATTCTTGGCGAACACGAAAGTGTTAGCGCAAGGTCTTTGGAGTCACGAAGTGGAGAAGAGGAGAGGCGTAAAGACAAAATTCGACCTAGAGTGCGTCATGGTGAGAAGGACAGACGCTGGAGACTCCGAGGTGTCTGCGCATTTCCACTCACTCACAACTATTGTTCTACCTGGAACAGACTTGGACGAGATCTACCACATTATGATAGGAAAGATTTTGGAGAGTCTTGCGTCGTACTTGAAGAGAGGGAGTTCTTGGAGAGTGCTACGCGTTGAGAAGTTGGATGTGTTCGTTGACACGTTCAAACCATTGAGTGGCTCGTCGTACATTCCTACACCAGACGCGTTGGTTAGAAAGAACGCCATAGTCAACGTTCGAAACGAGAAGGATCACCAGTGTTTCAAGTGGGCTGCGACCGGGGCGAGGATGGTCAAGAGAAAAAACGCAGAGAGACTCGACAAAGTTATGAGAGAGTCCTCGAACAAGTTTGATTGGACTGGGATCTCATTCCCGACACCGTTGAGCGATATTAGAAAGTTCACCGAAAACAACAAAATTAATGTCAACGTGTTCGCGTACGAGTATGGAGTGGGTGTGTACCCACTTCTCATTCAAGGAAACTCAAAGGACGTCATCAACATGCTACACATCACGGAGCAGGGTGAGGGTGATAAGGTCAACTCTCACTACGTTTGGATCAAAAACATGAGTAGGTTGCTGTCTAGCTCAAAGAGCAAACACAACGGTAGGACATTTCACTGTTGTCGGTGTCTCAACAGTTTTAGCAGTCAAAACGTCCTAGACAAACACGAGGAGCATTGCTCGAACATCGACAGCATAAGAACCGAAATGCCAAAACCAGGTGATACGATAGGGTTCAAAAACTACTACAAGACACAGGACGTGCCCTTTGTCATCTACGCGGACTTTGAGTCGTTCATCGAACCAGTGGAGGGACCAACCAACAACCCCAAGAAAAGCTCGACGACTCAGTACCAACATCACTCACCATCTGGATTCTGTTTCCACCTAAAGTGCTTTGACGACAACCTCCACTGGGAAGAACCATATCTCTACACGAGGAGAAGCGAAGACGAAAACATGGGTAAGATTTTCGTAAAAAAGTTGGAGGAGACTGTGCAAAACATTTACGACAAGTTCAAGGTGGCGGCCCCCATTGTCTTCGGGGAGAAGGAGAAGAAGGCATTCCACGACGCCAAGACTTGTTGGTTGTGTGGTGACGAGTTCGCCGAGGGCGATAAGAGAGTCAGAGACCACTGTCATCTGACCGGACGATATAGAGGCGCGGCTCACAACATCTGCAATTTGAAATACAGGTTACCAAAGTTCGTTCCCGTGGTGTTCCACAACTTGTCGGGCTACGACGCACACTTGTTTGTCAAAAACTTGGGTGTTACGGAGGGAAAAATCACGTGTATCCCAAGCAACGAGGAGAAGTACATCTCGTTCAGCAAGGTGGTGGTTGTGGACGAGGTCACGAACAAAGCCGGAGAGACAGTCGAAATCAAGAGGGAGATAAGGTTCATCGACTCTCTCAAATTCATGTCGAGTAGTTTGAACAACTTGGTTACAAACTTGGACAAAAAGGACTTGGTGTCGACAAGGAGAGTTTTTGGAGAAGATTTTGGTCTCGTGTCCAAAAAAGGCGTATTCCCCTACGAACACATGACCGGACTAGCGTCACTCAACGAGACGGTGTTGCCACCTAAAGGTGAGTTCTACTCAAGACTTACAGACAGCGACATTAGTGGCGATGATTATGGTCACGCAAAGAAGGTGTGGAAACACTTTGGCATGACCACGATGCGCGAGTACCACGACTTGTACTTGAAAACCGATGTCATGTTGTTGGAGGACGTCTTTCAGAATTTTAGAAAGGTTTGTAAAACGAACTACAACTTGGATCCAGCGTTCTACTACACCTCACCAGGGTTGGCTTGGGACGCATTGCTAAAGATCACGGGAGTGAAGTTGGAGCTACTGGCCGACATCGACATGTTGTTGATGGTCGAGGCTGGAATTCGCGGTGGAGTCTCGACCATCACGAAAAGACACGCCGAGGCAAACAACAAGTTTATGGACCACATCAACAGCAACGAGATGATGGAGTGTACTGGTGACTCGCTGTACGACCCTACAAAACCAAGCGTCTTTTTGCCATACTTGGACAAAAACAATCTCTATGGTGGCGCAATGTGTGAACCATTACCCACACACGGTTTTAGGTGGATGACAGAGGGTCAGCTCGAGAACTGGAGAAACGTACCTTGTATCTTGGAAGTGGATCTGGAGTACCCAGAAGAACTCCACGACCTTCACAACGACTATCCGTTAGCTCCAGAGAGAGCCGTCGTGAACAAGGTGGAGAAGCTTATCCCAAACCTCTTCGACAAGACCAAGTACGTGCTTCACAAGAAGAATCTAGAGATGTACATACGATTTGGTTTGAAACTAACCAAGATCCATCGGGGGATCACCTTCAAGGAGAGCGCGTGGATGAAGTCGTATATCGACCTCAACACGAACCTAAGGACACAGGCAAAGAACAACTTTGAGAGCGAGTTTTTCAAGCTGATGAACAACTCTGTGTTTGGTAAAACGATGGAGAACATTCGAAACAGGGTGGATATCCGGCTAGTCACTTCGGAAAAGAGAATGAGAACGCTAGTCGCAAAGCCTAACTTCCACCACAGGACAATCTTCGACGAGAACCTGATCGCCGTCCAAATGAAGAGGACGAAAGTGAAGTTTAACAAGCCGGTGTACCTGGGAATGAGCATCTTGGACCTCAGTAAGACGATAATGTACGACTTCCACTACGACTATATCAAGCCAAAGTATGGGGACAAGGCTAAGCTACTTTTCACAGACACCGACAGTCTAATGTACGAGATCTTTACAGAGGACTTTTACAAAGACATCAGTGGAGACGTCGAGAAGATGTTTGACACGTCTGGTTTCGCGAAGAACCACCCGAGCTGTATTCCAATAGGGAGAAACAAGAAGGTGATTGGGATGATGAAGGACGAACAGAGCGGAGAACAAGTCCTCGAGTTCGTTGGACTCCGCTCCAAGTTATACGCTCTCAAAACACTACGCGGTGACACGAAAAAATGTAAGGGCGTAAAGAAGAACGTCGTCAAATCCTCGATCGTGTTTGAGGACTACAAGACTTGTTTGCTCTCTGGAGTGAGTCAGACAAGGTCAATGAACACGTTTAGGTCAAGGAAACACGAGATCTACACAGAGGCTGTGAACAAGACCGCGTTGAATAGCAACGACGACAAGAGACACATTCTACCAGATGGGGTGAACACGCTGGCGTTGGGACATTGCAAGATTATGACGGAAGTGATATTCGAGGACGAGTGAGTTGACCAAAGTTCTCGTTCTCGAGGAGGAGGAGGAGGAGATTCTCTAAAAGACTAAAGATCAAATTTCGATTTCAGAAAATTGAAACGAGGTTTCGCGAGCGACCGCTGACCAAAGTTTTGATTGACAATCAAAAAGAAAGGGGGTGGGGCGTCATTGCTAATTAGCATAGCGAAATGTGAGACAAGTTTTGATTGACAGGTGGGGTGGAATGTGATGACGTCATAGAATGGAATGTGGTTTTATGAATAAATTAAAAAGTGAGATTTGGGTTTGAAATTCGCTTTTTTTTTGGAAATTTTTCGAGGTTTTATGGGATTTTGAGTTTGAAATTCTCTTTTTTGGAAATTTTTCTAGGTTTTATGGGATTTTGAGTTGAAACTCTCTAATATACACTACTTATCGAGAAAGCGCCAATCAGACGTTTGCAGGGCTTTCGCTCGAAATTGAATAGTCCTTACATAAGATATACCAATAAATTATGTGCTTTATCTGCCTGTGCTTTATTATAATATTGCAGAATAACAAATGACAAATTTTGAATGGCAGATTTTATACTTTTATTTAAATTGTCCATCACCATTGTTTCACTCGGTCACTTTGCAACCTCATCCACAATGGAATAATTACAATACTTGATAATAATAGCCTATATAGTGAGTACCAGTACTCGTGGTAAGGATGTAAAAAAGTACAGATTATAGTTGTATTTATACTGCAAGTCTATAGGACTAACCAGGACCAACCTGGCTCGATGCCACCTTGGGCCTGGCTTACATTTTACTCACTTTAATAATCTAAACATGCACCACACTGGTTATAACAATCAGTGTTTATACGCTCATCTGATATTATGGCATATGCCCAATGGCTTAGTGTGTCTGTTTAAATTCACCTTTGTCCTGGATAGTAGGCCTGGACAGTGCCAGTCCTAGGCTTTCAATGTATATTTTTACACAGCTTTTGAAGGATAAATACTGTACAATGTATAATTGGGTAGGTTAACACTACTGTGTCAGGGGAACATGTTAGGATTAAACAAGTGGTATCACCCCACTGACAAGAAGCAGCTGAAAGGAATTTCATCCTGAATTAATATATATATATATTGGTGAAATAATTAGATTAAGCAATATCGTTCTTTGTTGTATATTATGGACTTTTGTCATTTCAATTTTTGAAATTGTGTTACCGGTACTTGAATACCATTGAAATACTGGTACATGAATGTGCATAATTATATAATATTAATAAAAGTTAAGAAACAGAAGTCTTCTAAAAGAATAAAAGGTTTATCAGACTTATCAATTTGGTCTAGGATAAATTTAGGTATGCAATCTTTTGGTATCTGCTACTAACAATTAGACAATAAGGAACATGCAGATTACATTATTACAGTAGGGTACATGTATCTGCTTATACTGACAATTAGACAATAAGGAACATGCAGATTACATTATTACAGTAGGGTACATGTATCTGCTTATACTGACAATTAGGCAATAAGGAACATGCAGATTACATTATTACAGTAGGGTACATGTATTGTAAAAAAAAAGGTTATGCAAAAACAACAACAACACGTTTTACGGCCCTTTTCCACGCTTACGCAGGGGTTGGCTGGTGGTTCCCCACGACAGTTTCCTCCACTTTCCTCGATCATTAGCATCTTCCCTCTTCAGCCCACTCTCTCTCATATCCCTCTCCACTACCTGGCTCCATGTCATCCTTGGCCTTCCTCTTCCTCTTGCACCATCAACCTCAAGCGACATACACCTCTTCACCCAGTCACCATCATCTTTCCGCAGCACATGTCCCAGCCACCTTAATCGGCTCCTCTTTACCACGTCAGACACCCATTCAATGCCCATTCATACAAGGTTATGCAGTCTTGTGAATACAATTGTACTTTGAGTAAAATTATGAGTATGCCACTGTTACGGTACTGTAAACATGCATGTTGAAATTTATTATTAAAAGCATAACTGACATAATTAACTTTAATTATGTAATATATAATTAATAAAATTATTATTTAAATTAATAATTATTAAAATTAATTATTAATTTCAATAATCAATAGTTACACAATTGGTTTCCAACCCTGCCTGCGAGACAATTGTGTTGGCAGAATTTCCCACTTGGGTTCTGTCCAGTACACTACCCACAAATTGCACCCAAAAAATAAGCAGTTTGAAAATCTGTTCAGTTTGGCAATATTAAAGCCTCAAACAGTAAGCGGGCGAGGGGTTGTTGCGTACACGTATTTCTAGTATAAACATATGCACTTACATAACTCTGGCTTAGAAAATGTGTTGATCATTAACAAGTATTTAAGTAAAGTGATTTAGTAATGTAGTATAAATGCAGTGTATATGCCAAAAGTAATATTAAATGTACTTTTTTTTGGTTTTGAGATTGCATGACCAATGATTACTGTAATTACCAATCAATTCTGCAAGCAATACTTGCTCTAATGATGTCCTCTATGTATATATTACTTTGTTAACCTGTTACTCTAAAATCCTATTTTGAAAATCCTGAAGTGCAGATAATTCCTGCAATGTAAGAGTTGGCACAATAATAGTATGCAGCTATTATGCACCAGGAATTGAACCTATAGTAGCCTTCAAGGCTCCAACCATGACATACCAAAAAGGCCTTAGGTTTAGCCGCCTTATAGGGTTAACAAAGAGAGATGGTCAGATACTAGATAGGCCCGGTTAACCCTCTCCCACCTAGATGCTCTCCCTTAATGTGTAAAATCGTCTGGCATTTGACAGAGTAAATAACAGAGATCGGTTTTGGCTGTTCTACGAAGGAAAGGGTTAATATCATTTACAATATAAGTTTTTAGCAATAGTATATATGACTTTTTAGTATTATTAAGGTTAGTATTATTAAGGTTAGTATTATTAAGGTTAGTATTATTAAGGTTAGTATTATTAAGGTTAGTATTATTAAGGTTAGTATTATTAAGGTTAGTATTATTAAGGTTAGTATTATTAAGGTTAGTATTATTAAGGTTAGTATTATTAAGGTTAGTATTATTAAGGTTAGTATTATTAAGGTTAGTATTATTAAGGTTAGTATTATTAAGGTTAGTATTATTAAGGTTAGTATTATTAAGGTTAGTATTATCAAGGTTAGTATTATTAAGGTTAGTATTATTAAGGTTAGTATTATGAATGTTAGTATTATTAAGGTTAGTATTATTAAGGTTAATATTATTAAAGTCAGGATTAGGGTTTAGTTCAGTTGTTAGGATCATGTTTTAAATTCGGGATACTTATATGAAATGTTAGCCGATTTTGTGTTAAGGTTATTTTTCAGGCCTTTATAATAACAATAATACTAACCTTAATAATACTAACTTTAATAATCCCTCGCCCGGCGCGAAGGCCTGAGGGCGAGGGTGCTAATATCGACCGGCGTTTAGTCCCTCATCACGGGATTCCAAGCTGTTTGTAGAGTCACTTTCAGTTTATGTTTATATATTCAAGATCAACGGCCCATGCGCGGCATCGGAAAATTTGGCCCTGGTAACTATATGGTAAATATCTGCATTTGAACTAATATTTCAAAAAAATGAAACCGTAAAAGAAAAGTACATGTACGTGTTTTGGCGGGTTATACGGTGAATGAAGATTTGTGTTAAAAAAGATCGTGAAAAGGCAGTGAAAATGCAATATATCGTCGTCGGAAGATGTCAAGTTCGTAAATCAAGTTTTATACGTGGCGTCAAAACTAAAGGTAAACCCGTTTTCGGTTTTTTAAACCTGTTAGTCAGTTACAAAGATAGTTTTGCAAACATGTCCGAGTATGTTATTCAGGCTTTTATTTGATGTATGGCATGATTTTCTAGAGTTAGTAGTTCAAAAGATATGGTCGTCTCAATATCTAAAATATTTACTCGGATTTTCTCAAATCCAATCCAAGCGTCGTCGCTTTTTTCATGCTGTTAGCTATCAGTTACAAAAATATTTGTGTAGGTATGTCAGAGGCTGTTAATGAAGCTTTCATTAGATATGTAGAATGAGTTCTTAGAGTCAGTACTTCAAAAGATATTGTGGTCGGAACATTTCACTTTTGGCATGTCGTCATGGCAACCGAAATTTAAAATTATCATAACATCAACCCAAGTCAGTTTTAGGGTTAGGATTAGGGTTAGCGATTATTTGAATTTCGGTTTGTTCATATATCGAGAAAGCGCCAATCAGCTAGACATCACGAAATCCGAGACGAAATCACTCTTTGAAGGGCTTTCGCTCGAAATTGAATAGTCCTTACATAAGATATACAAATAAATTATGTGCTTTATTATAATATTGCAGAATAACAAATGTTAATACAAATTTTGAATGGCAGATTTTATACTTTTATTTAAATTATCCATCACCATTGTTTCACTCGGTTACTTTGCAAATTCATCCACAATGGAATAATTGCAATACTTGATAATTAGCCTATATAGTAAGTACCAGACTACCAGTACTGGTGGTAAGGATGTAAAAAAGTACAGATTATAGCTGTGTTTATACTGCAAGTCTATAACCAGGACCAACCTGCCTGGACGCCACCTTGGGCCTAGACTATTAAAGTCATTAAAATGTAAGCCAAACATCGCTCATCTGATGGCATGCTGGTCTGGCCAATGGCTTAGTGTGTTTGTGTATAAAACACCTTTGTCCTGTATTAGGCCTAGACAATGCCAGTCCTAGGCTTGCAATGTATATATTTACACAGCTTTTGTACTAGGATATATACTGTATATAGATACTGTATAATTGGGTAGGTTAACACTCACTGTGTCAGGGGAACACATTAGGGATTAAACAACTGGTATCATCTCACTGACAACAAGCAGCTGAAGGGAATTTCATCTTGAATTAATTATATATTGGTGAAATAATTAGATTAAGCAATGTTCTTTTTTGCATATTATGGACTTTTGTCATTTCATCTTTTTGAAATGTGTTACCACGGCTTGAATATTGTATGCATAATTATATAATACAATAAGATTATATATTAATAAAAGCAACAGAAGTCTTCTAACAGAATAAAAGGTTTATCGAGGTTATCAATATATAGTCAGACAATTACACTCATTGCAAAACTCAAAAATTAGCAGATATAGAGTATACTGGTGTCTCGTAGTAAGGATATAAAAAATTACAGACTTTAGCTGTGATTACATATATTGCAAGTCTATAGGCCAACCTGGCCAGCCACGATCTGGGCCTGGCTTTCATTTTATTGACTTTAATAGTGTAAACTGTAAACATACACCATACTGGCTATAACAATCAGCATTTACGCTCATCTGATATTATGGCATAATGCCCTTCTGGCCAATGGCTTAGTGTGTCTGTTTAAATTCACCTTTGTCCTGGATAGTATGCCTGGACAGTGCCAGTCCTAGGCTTTCAATATATATTTTTACACAGCTTTTGAAGGATAAATACTGTATACTGTATAATTGGGTAGGTTAACACTCACTGTGTCAGGGGAACATGTTAGGGATTAAACAAGTGGTATCACCTCACTGACAAGAAGCAGCTGAAAAGAATTTCATCCTGAATCACTATATATTATATTGGTGAAATAATTAGATTAAGCAATATCGTTCTTTGTTGTATATTATGGGCTTTTGTCATTTCATTTTTTGAAATTGTGTTACCGGTACTTGAATACCATTGAAATACTGGTATGTATGTGCATAATTATATAATATTAATAAAAGTTAAGAAACAGAAGTCTTTAAAATAATAAAAGGTTTATCAGGCTTATCAATTTGGTCTAGGATAAATTTAGGTATTGAATCTTTTGGTATCTGCTTATACTGACAATTAGGCAATAAGGAACATGCAGATTACATTATTACAGTAGGGTACATGTATGTACATGTACAAGGTTATGCAGTCTTGTGAATACAATTGTACTTTGAGTAAAATTATGAGTATGCCACTGTTACTGTAAACATGCATGTTGAAATTTATTATTAAAACTATAACTGACATAATTAACTTTAATTATGTAATATATAATTAATAAAATTATTATTTAAATTAATAATTATTAGAATTAATTATTAATTTCAATAATCAATAGTTACACAATTGGTTTCTAACCCTGCCTGCGAGACAATTTAGTGTTGGTAGACTTTCCCACTTGGGTTCTGTTCAGTACACTACCCACAAATTGCACCCAAAAAATAAGCAGTTTGAATATCTGTTCAGTTTGGCAATATTAAAGCCTCAAACAGTAAGCGGGCGAGGGGTTGTTGCGTACACGTATTTCTAGTACTAACCTTAATAATATTAACCTTAATAATCCCCTCGCCCGGTGCGAAGCGCCGGCCGAAGGGCGAAGGCCTGAGGGCGAGGGTGCTAATATCGACCGGCGTTTAGTCCCTTATCACGGGGGATTGGTTGGGTCTGTGTGGGCAAAGTAGAATCGAGTTTATAGGTATATTTATATGCATCAACGGCCGTCGATTGCGCGACATCGGAAAACTTGGGCCTGGTAAATACTGCAAAAATTGAAACGGTATTCAAAGGTGTTTTTTTCCAAAAGGATATAGTTTTTTGAAAAAAGTGAGTTTGAAAACAATTTATTGCTAAGAGGAGCGGCAGAGGAAGGCGTTCAAGGCGGCAAGAGCAAAACCGAATTGGAAACCGAGGAGCAAAAGGTCGACAGACTACGCACAGCGACAAAAGATATAATTACATCAAAACAAGCCATGTTTGTTTTGAACAAACACTGATGTCATGCCGAAACTGTAGAATGTAGCGTTGACGGACAAGCAAGTTTTATTTTGAAACTGACTCATCTATGCCTATGGATTCTTTGCTCGGACACGAATACAGGTAAATAAACTATTACTGTGAGTGTGTGTTAAGCATTTTATTTGAACTTTCAAATGTCTATATATTTGTAATACAAAGATATAAACAAGGTGTTCGTTGCCAACCCGCGATTTCTGGTCGAGTTCGATAAACATTAATATGCCTTTTCAAATAGTTTTTTTATTAGGGTTAGTAATAGGTTAGGTTTAGTATTTTGGTGATATTAGGATTAGCATTTCGTTGAATTCTAAAAGACTACTGCCTTACTGCTACCGTACGAATAGCCACTGCCTTCACTACTTTATCGTTTATTACAGTAACTTTTTGATTGTGTTGAGACTTCAGTGACGAAGGGGTTTCGCTCGAAACGTTGAATGTCTGTTGAATGTCCATCAGTAAACATGTTAGGCCTACAGTATACTGTATATGCAGGCCTAGTGGGCCACAAGTTTAATATTGTGTCTGTGGATAGGCTTGGACAATGCTGGTCCTAGGCTTGCAATGTAAAATACAGCTTATATTGGATTATATTGATATTGGGTATGTTGACAATGAGTACTATGTCAGTTAGATCATCCACACTTGAATTCGATATTTTTACCACTTTAGCAAGAAAAATCCCCTGCCCCGCTGTACAATGTTGTTCCTAATTGCAAGAAACCACTTCTGGTTCAATTTTCTGTGTCGAAATCAACATTGAAATGGGCCAGGGGGGATAAACAAAAAACACTACATGTATATGAGACATATGTCATCCTGAATATAGGTTATATATGTGCATTTAATATTATGAAAGCAATAGAGCTTTTCCAGCAGAATAATAGCTCGTCAATTTTTTGGGAACCAGTATACACAACTATGACAACACTCTGGGATTGGGAAAAGCTTAGGCATTATTAATAATAATAATAAAAATAACAATAATAATACAATAACATTGATACAGGATAGCCTGTTCAATGGTAACACTGGTATTGATGGGGTCCTGTTTCCTAACAAATTACAATTATTATTTATTACAAATATAAATTTATTAAACATATTCATATATACCGTATGTAAAATATGTTACAAAAACTAATTATAACTTGAAAGTTGTATCAATCCTACAAATGCAGTATTGTCAATTAAGGTAATAGATAATGCTCCTACATGTATGCAATGAACAGATTCATTGAGATTAAAATTGTTCTTTAAAAATGGTGGTAAAATGCCTTCAAGACATTTCTTAACTAGCATGCTACCAATCCGAGGTTTCTATTAACCGATTATTTTCATGTCCAGAATTAGGAAATATTAGAATCCCTAATTATGTCTTTAACCCTAATTATGTCATTAAAACCAAATTGACGCCTATATACATTTGCACTATATGCACCCCTAGACATTTGAATAATAAAGAGGATGCACGTTGTTCCTTCATTCTTATTATTTCATGAATCACAAGGTCGGTGAGAGGGGGCCAAATTCCTGGGTCTTGCAAGAAGCCCGGCCATATCGCCACGTCAATCACTTGTGACTGGTGTATTCTGCAGACCAATGAAATGTTGCAACCATTATGCATACCTACCAGTAACAAATGGCTAAAAGCATTTATTATACATTCAAAATCCATTCTCGTTTCTTATTGGTCAATTCCAGTGAATTCTCAATCTCTGGCAGGTGCAACCTCATTTCTGTTGAATACTGTGAATTAGTGCACGGACATGTCCAAAACAAAAATTATTTTACGGCGATGACGTCACTAGGACCAAGCGTGGAAAAATTACAAAATGAAAAATACCTGTAGTAGATTTGTTTGTATATTTTTAGTAAGATTATCTTGAACAATGTATAATAAAACAATTATTGGATTCGACTTATGCATGATATTAAGAGTTATCCAGACATCGGTCAAAGTTATCTGTTTTGGCAGAAAACATTGACCTCTGTCTGGATAATTCTTGATATATCACGATGCTTAACCTCATCCAATAATTGTATATTATGCTGTACTGTTACTACCATACAATAACATTATAAAGGTATGAGGTATCTAAAAATATATACTTGCAATTAAGTATAGGTTATATACCGTGACCGAGGTGTTTAAGCGATATATCAACCCGAGGGCGAAGCCCGAGGGTTGATATATCGCTTAAACACCGAGGTTTAAGGTATATAACCGCCTTATATCACCATTGGTGAAGTTTAGTATTTATGAGGTTGATAAGTACTTATCCACCTCATGAATAATTGTATGAGGTTGATAAGTACTTATCAACCTCATGAATAATTGTATAAGGTTGATAAGTACTTATCAACCTCATGAATAATTTTATGAGGTTGATATCAGAGATAATGGCCGCAAGAGAACAAAGGAAACTGAACCAATGGTGATATAAGGGATCATTCATACATCTCATGGAAATTTAGGGGAGGGTTGGTTCACATGTCAGTCCTGGGGCACGGGATTTGCTCTCGCTGGCCTTGATGAATCATCAATAGTGTGAGACAAGTACTGTAATTTCTTTCTTGTGATTTATGGTAGAAACAACAGTATTAACTTCCCCACTATTCTGTTCATAGCAGGTGCCAGGTACTGCACCCAAGAATTTAAAATAATTAAATTCAAACAACACAAAGCTCTCAGCTATTGTCCACTGCAAATTTATTCAGTTTTGCAAATAAATGGGCTAATACCTAATTCAAGTAAAAGAACTACAGTACTGTATTACAGTAGTAAAATTAGCAACTACGCTATAAAAGTTTCAAACAGTATAAGCGGGCGAGGGGTGTTGCGTATAACGTATTCTAGTACTAACCTTAATAATACTAACCATCACCATGATATTAACCCTTGTTCTAACCTTCGTACTAACCTGGAACAACTAGTTTTCAGTCTTTACAAGGAAATCTTATGTTATAGTATACTTTCTATCGATCACCGTATTTGCTTGTCTGGGTAATATATTTGCTATTCCTTATATGGAATACCTCCTCGAAGTAACTGATAAGAAATGACGAATGCATTTTGGGAGATCACATCCTTGTGTTCAATGGCATGTTCTGCCGTACCAGCTATTTGCTCGTTAGTGCATACTATTTGTTCGCTAATGCACTTGCGCCTGGGATTTCCTCTTTACATGTATATAATAATAATAATAATAATAATAGACGTATTAGGAGCATTATACAATAGTCTCAATGCTCTTACAACAATATATTCTTAAATTTACTTATAAAACTTATTACAGTTTCATTATAAGATAAAGCCTACTACATATCATATATCATATTACCACTATGAACAAAAAAAAACAACTATTAATTTTAAAAAAGAAAAGTCTTCACTGCTGACTTAAAATTACCCAACATATCAAAGCTTCTAATTTCCTCTGGTAATGAATTCCACAGTTTTGGTGCCGAAACCGAGAACGCTCTGTCTCCATGAGTCACCGTTTTGGATTTTGGCTCAAGTAGAAGATTACGGTCTGATGATCTCAAAGCACGAGTAGGTTTATATTTATTTAGCAAATCAGTAATATAAACAGGCGCCTGGCCATGCAAAGCCTTGAAAGTAATTATTAGTATCTTAAATACAATCCTTGATCTCACCGGCAACCAGTGAAGATTACGAAGCACAGGGGTGATATGCTCCGATTTTTTAACCCCCGTTACAAGTCTTGCAGCTGTATTTTGAATTCGTTGTAACTTGCTCATTTCAGCTTCTGGTAAGCGATATAGGATGACATACGTAACAGCTGAATGTGTAACTTTTTTGTCCCTATGTTGCAGTAGCTTTCTGTGTGCAACTTAACATACCAACTATATCTGGTAAAAGGCATATAATGAAGATCAAGCAAAAGCTGATGATAATATTAAAGCAATTTTTATGAGAAATTACCAAAGACTATAAATTAAAAAATAGTACAAGCATAAGGCAGTCTAAACCAATTGCTCTGGGAACAAGAATGTTCAGTTTATAAATGGAAATTATTTTTCTATTCAGGTACAATACACACTTTCATGTTCAGTTGATTTAAGGCATTAGGTAAATTATTATGATCCAAAGGATCTGGGAAAGATAATGCAAAGTTTTGTAGCGGGAAATTAGTATTATATTTCGGACATGAGCTCCTACTCCAAATTTATTGTTTCAATAAAATATAAAAACACTCTAAATTTATTGATATCATAATTTCGTGGATTCAAATTATCCCAAAAGCGTTAGGTCTTTCGTCAATCTAAAAATGTTAAAGTGGCACTATGTTGAAAATTCACCCCCCGTTTCATCAGATTTTCTTTAGCATTGAATATTATTTCAGGGTGGAAAGTGATCATCGATGTAAAACAAATAAAAAATGGTATTTTGAAGTAAGTATTTTTAGCTCTGAGATCACCAGGCCACCATTACTAAGAACGTGTTCCAAGTGAGCTCGCAATTTCAAAAGGTAATATTGTTTATGACGTTAGGTTCTCAATGCTACGCCTGAATTTCTGTCGAGGTTACTTGTTTTCTTGTTCTCTTCGAGTAGTATACATGAAATGTCCAGCCTTTCAGACGTATAATTAAAAAAACGACCTTGATCACTATGGATTTATTTGAAGAATTAGCCATATGGTGTTTTAGCGTTGAGAATCTGACGTCACGTCGTTACGCAGGTCAAGAACATGATCGATTAATGGTGGACATAACAACCAAGATTTGTAGTCAGAAAAATAATACTTGCCATCGTCAAATCGCAAAATGGTTTCGACAGAGTAATATTTAGCAGCTCTGCATCATAAATACATAAAATATCGATAGGTAAACTTTGATCGTAGTACCAATTTAAGCATTTCGATAGGGTGCACACATCTCGGACTAAAAGATGACGGACGACTTTTTACAGCCCAAACTAAATCCGCATACATTTACAATCTAACAAGTGCCATGTAGTGCCACCTCTGATACTTTTCTGCGAAATCTACATATGAACTTACCGTACGTATTCCATATATGGAAGGTGGGAGGTTCCATACGAAGAGGACATACATTGCACTAACGAGAATATACGTTGCCCTGACGAGAAAATACATTGCCGTTGTACCAGCCCACTGTATGAGCGCATGCGTACAACAGTCAATTTCTAATCCCGCATGATTACTCTCTCTTATGAGTCTACTTATTAACTCTTTCCCTACGGGCGCAGTTAAAATGGGTCGTTGATGACCCGCAAAGTCGTCAATCGAAAAACACGGCACACGGTTACGCAAGATTAAAAATTGAAATTCGACAAGCGCCAGCAACATGAAATCCACGCACACGCCAAGTTTGATTTGATTTCATAAACAACTCGGCGATTGGTGGCATTTTGAGTTATCAAGATGCTATGCGGGCGTGCAAGATGGCCTTTTCTGGAAAAATGTAAATTTTTCAACCTGATTTATGATAATTGATGCTAATTTATATTAACATAATGTGTTTTGTTCGGGAAATTTAAAAGAACAAGTAAAAGCCGGTTTATTGGGCTTCCAGAAAATGTATAGCTTTCGAAACAGTTATGGTTATTTCAAGAGATATCAATAGAACAACCTGGTCGTTCAATTTTGGATGTTTTTCAGCCGTAGGGAAAGAGTTAATAAGCAATAATAGGTAAATTGAAAATAATCGAAGAAAAAGCGTGAAAGGAAAAGCAGTTTATTATATGTTGAATTGAAAATAATCAATGTAAATACAGTTTAACAAAGCAAAAAAATGGTCAGTGACAAAAAATGAACCCCCTTCTCTGCTCCCCCCTACCCCCCTCAATGAGAGGAATTATGTAAGGGTTACCCGAAGCAGCGTCTCTGCAGAGATCCCACCCGCACCGGTCCACCCGCATGGGAGCTCATACTTTTAAATATATACGCTAGCTATCTATACACTACAAAGACAATACGTTCTGTGCATGTGGGTCAAAAAGGTCAAAATTCACCGTGTTTAGAAATGTAGGAAATAATTCACCAAATTGGCTTAAAATTTGATATGTGTGTTGTTTAGCCGACTTACAACGATGATGAAAAATTCAGGCGAAAATATAAAATTGATCGATGCGAAAAAATATCGGCCATTCTATATTAATAAGCAATAATAGGTAAATTGAAAATAATCGAAGAAAAAGCGTGAAAGGAAAAGCAGTTTATTATATGTTGAATTGAAAATAATCAATGTAAATACAGTTTAACAAAGCAAAAAAATGGTCAGTGACAAAAAATGAACCCCCTTCTCTGCTCCCCCCTACCCCCCTCAATGAGAGGAATTATGTAAGGGTTACCCGAAGCAGAGTCTCTGCAGAGATCCCACCCGCACCGGTCCACCCGCACGGGAGCTCATACTTTTAAATATATACGCTAGCTATCTATACACTACAAAGACAATACGTTCTGTGCATGTGGGTCAAAAAGGTCAAAATTCACCGTGTTTAGAAATGTAGGAAATAATTCACCAAATTGGCTTAAAATTTGATAAACAACTTTAGCCGACTTACAACGATGATGTAAAATTCAGGCGAAAATAAATTGATCGATGCGAAAAAATTATGTGCATGTGGTTCAAAAAAGTGGGCGAAAAAAGTATGTGCATGTGGGACAAAAAATGAACCCCCTTCTCTGCTCCCCCCTAACCCTTACATAATTCCTCTCATTGAGGGGGGTACCCGAAGCAGAGTCTCTGCAGAGATCCCACCCGCACCGGTCCACCCGCACGGGAGCTCATACTTTTAAATATATACGCTAGCTATCTATACACTACAAAGACAATACGTTCTGTGCATGTGGGTCAAAAAGGTCAAAATTCACCGTGTTTAGAAATGTAGGAAATAATTCACCAAATTGGCTTAAAATTTCATATGTGTGTTGTTTAGCCGACTTACAACGATGATGAAAAATTCAGGCGAAAATATAAAATTGATCGATGCGAAAAAATATCGGCCATTCTATATTAATAAGCAATAATAGGTAAATTGAAAATAATCGAAGAAAAAGCGTGAAAGGAAAAGCAGTTTATTATATGTTGAATTGAAAATAATCAATGTAAATACAGTTTAACAAAGCAAAAAAAATGGTCAGTGACAAAAAAATGAACCCCCTTCTCTGCTCCCCCCTACCCCCCTCAATGAGAGGAATTATGTAAGGGTTACCCGAAGCAGAGTCTCTGCAGAGATCCCACCCGCACCGGTCCACCCGCACGGGAGCTCATACTTTTAAATATATACGCTAGCTATCTATACACTACAAAGACAATACGTTCTGTGCATGTGGGTCAAAAAGGTCAAAATTCACCGTGTTTAGAAATGTAGGAAATAATTCACCAAATTGGCTTAAAATTTGATAAACAACTTTAGCCGACTTACAACGATGATGTAAAATTCAGGCGAAAATAAATTGATCGATGCGAAAAAATTATGTGCATGTGGTTCAAAAAAGTGGGCGAAAAAATTATGTGCATGTGGGACAAAAAATGAACCCCCTTCTCTGCTCCCCCCTAACCCTTACATAATTCCTCTCATTGAGGGGGGTACCCGAAGCAGAGTCTCTGCAGAGATCCCACCCGCACCGGTCCACCCGCACGGGAGCTCATACTTTTAAATATATACGCTAGCTATCTATACACTACAAAGACAATACGTTCTGTGCATGTGGGTCAAAAAGGTCAAAATTCACCGTGTTTAGAAATGTAGGAAATAATTCACCAAATTGGCTTAAAATTTCATATGTGTGTTGTTTAGCCGACTTACAACGATGATGAAAAATTCAGGCGAAAATATAAAATTGATCGATGCGAAAAAATATCGGCCATTCTATATTAACTCTTTCCCTACGGGCGCAGTTAAAATGGGTCGTTGATGACCCGCAAAGTCGTCAATCGAAAAACACGGCACACGGTTACGCAAGATTAAAAATTGAAATTCGACAAGCGCCAGGAACATGAAATCCACGCACACGCCAAGTTTGATTTAATTTCATAAACAACTCTGCGATTAGTGGCATTTTGAGTTATCAAGATGCTATGCGGGCGTGCAAGATGGCCTTTTCTGGAAAAATGTAAATTTTTCAACCTGATTTATGATAATTGATGCTAATTTATATTAACATAATGTGTTTTGTTCGGGAAATTTAAAAGAACAAGTAAAAGCCGGTTTATTGGGCTTCCAGAAAATGTATAGCTTTCGCAACAGTTATGGTTATTTCAAGAGATATCAATAGAACAACGTGGTCGTTCAATTTTGCATGTTTTTCAGCCGTAGGAAAAGAGTTAAGGACTCGTTGTAAGGGAGTCGAACGTGGGCGTTCGAGTTGGGTCGTGTCGTAAGGCTCGCTAGGCGGGGGATTAGGGTTAGGGTTAGATAACTCGGTAGGCGGGAGGTTAGGTTTATAAAATTCATTAGGCGAAGGTTTAGGGTTAGGAACTTTGCTGTTTTGGGGTCGGTTACAATACAATTAACTAGGAATCTGGTACGAGAGCAATGTATCTGCTCGTCTTGGCAACGCAAATGCTTGTTATGGCAATGTATGTGCTCTTCCATTTTTGGAATACGTACGATAAGTCCCTATCGAAAGTTGCTATAAACTAGTTTCGTATTCCTGCAAAAATTGTAACTCGATAACAGCTTACCTGTCACACACAACCTCGCGTTTAATAATGAGGAAACCAAGGCGATATATTTCGAGAGTTCCGCGAACTATACTTCTACTGCACGGCTATCCTGACAAATTTCTACAAGTAACTTGACTGCTCATTTTTTAACTAGATATTTTCCAAATTTATCAACTGCACCATATAAGAATGACGCTTCCGTCAAAATCCAAACGTACTAGTTGTTTCATATTGGAGTTGCTAACTACACCCACACTGTAAATTCAAAACAGTCGTTTTGACCCCAATAAGTTATTTCAGTACCTTTTCTCGAATGGTCATTTTGACCCTTCATGGAGTGGTTTTGACTCTAAGGGTTGTTTTGACCCCAACATGGGATCAAAATGACACTTTATTGGACTCCATGAACTTTATCTAGGAGTTATAGGACTCCTGGAGGAGTCGATGAACTCTTTGTTAGAGTCGTAGCATTCTTTGTTGGAGTCACAGCATTCTTTGTTGGAGTCCGAGCACTCTTTGTTAAAGTCATAGCACTCTTTGTTGGAGTTATTATGCTCTTTCTTGGAGTCTTTGTAGTTTTTCTTGATTTGTGGATAAGTTGAGGTAAAAATTGGTAATTAAATATATAAAATTATTCTATAGTAGTAATATATATATTATTATTTTTATTGTGTTTGGGACTGGACCGAGCTCTAAGCCAATCAGAATCAAGTATGATTTGAATTGACCAATCAGAGCACAGTCCAGTCCCATATTTCCAGGAGGGTGTCGTATTTTTAAGGTGTGGTCACCCTGTAAAGAACAAAATATCCAAAAGGACAAAGATACGAAAAAAAGGGATATCTACCAGCACAATGCAGACAGGGACCTGTGTAATTTTATATTGATTGTTTAATACAACTGTCATGTTAGTTTGTCATAATACTTTTAATTAAGTATATACTAGAATATAATTTGATTATTCCAGAGAACATCTATACTCCCCCCACAGAAGAAATTAACCCAGCTACACCTTCTGGCGCTGGCTATCCTAATCCTCAATCCTAATACACTACTATAATTGGAAACAAATTACTCTCTTTCTGCCATCCCGACGGGGAGGGGAGAGAACCTCGGGATGGCTGAAATTTCCTCTGTGGGGGAAGTGTTGATCTTTTCTAAAATGAACCAGTAAAAATATTGTGTGTTAACCCGACATTACGAAAGCAATACGGTAGTGAAAGTCAGACCATTCTGCTTTGAGGTAACACTTGCATGCATAAACATAAGCATATTATATTCATTGAAAACTTGCTAATATATTCTACTTACTTAAAGCTTGGCATAAGTGAACCTGGTTTATGATCAAATCAAAAGGGAATTACAGTGACCATAATGCCAACATGCAAACATCTAATTACAAGTATTGGTTGGAATGCAGTTAACTTCAGCATCCAACTCTTCAAGTCCCAAATTATACTGTATATTTAAATTTTTCAGTTATTAAATTTTTCAGTTATTAAATTTTTCCAGTTATTGTACCTCTGTTGTTACTATAAAAACACTTTCTCTAAAACATTATTTCCATACGCAATCTGAAATTACATGAATTGGTGTGTCAAATTTGGAGACAGGATGAAAGTACAGTACCTTGAAAATAAAATATAACTAATTACCAATGTTAGTGTAGGTTTGCTTAAATTTGGTTCGTTGTTACATGTCATTTTTCCAAATCAACCAATAGTAATTGTTAAACTAACCAATAGTTCATGTCAGGGTGAATAACTAGGCAATACACTACTATTGGTTGGATGGGTGAAAATACAATACACGTGTGGCCACCAAGAACTGCAATTTTGCACAAACCTAGACAAAAACATAGATAGTGAGTTATATTGTACTTCTATCAAGTGTCCAAGCCTTGTCTTGTATCAACTTTGGTAAAAATTTCAATATATTGTATTTATCAGTCATCTGGTGTTATGGAACACATTTTAATTTGGGCAACGGTTTCGTGGATGACCTAGCATAGGCTTTTTGCATTTTTTGCAATGAGGCGATCTTTTCTTTTTGGCAATAGTACTGGTAGTACTAGAAGTTTGAGTCATATTCTCAGATCTTTCATTCTCTGCAATGATCAATTGGTCTTGAACTTATAATGCAGGAAACAGAGGGGTTTTCACACTTTGGGTGGTTGCAAGTTGCTGAATCGCATTTTCTCGAGACAACTTGTTTGAAAACTGTGATGTTAGCGACTTTGGGGCTTTAGATTCTTCTTCCTGATAAATATTTTCCTGATCTTTTAATGGACTCGTGAACAACATCTCCTTTAGATTATCGCTGTATCCTGGGAAAAAAAGTTGAAATCCTCTATTTTCCTAATCACTTTCCTATACTAATTCAAGGGGGATGGAGTATGGATAAGGGGAGGGGAGTGAGAAAATGATACACTCGGTATGCTTGTGAAAATGTTGATAATCATGGACAACCTCTTATGGAAAACATGACACTTACTGTAAGTTGGCTCAACTTTCACATCTCTAACTACAGCTTCACCAGCCTTGAACTTTGGCCACCAAACACGTGTCCTGACTTCACCATTCTTCTTCTTTTTCACTTCCGGATGCACGTTTTCATTCAAATGAAGTGATGCAAGAATTTGCGTAGTTGTCAAAATCAATTGTATACACTACACATTAACTGCTGTAAGTATTGCTGGATTATAACACTCACACTGGACGAAAAAACGGATTTACAAGCCTTTTGCATCTGCAGCAAATATGGTGCAAATCTGTAACACTAAATTTGCCTTGAATTTACGTAAACTGCAAATGTTATGCAATCTTACATATTTGCCCCTAAAGCAAAGTGTAGCAAAGTGTGAGCAAATATCATATTTGCTTATAATTTGCAACAGATTTACTAAAAATGTAAATGTGCTGCTTTGCAGTATATTTGCTCCACATTTGCTTGAAGTGCAAATATGTTTCGTATTTGCTACATAATTGGTTGTGTAGTAAACATGTTAACCAAATGTATAGATTTACTAATAATCGTAAACAACAGCAAATCGTAAGTAAACAAGCAACTTTGCGCTGTATTTGCGCTAAATGGGAAAAAATTGGATTTACAAGACATTTACAACCATAGCAAATTTGGTTGCAAATCTTAATACTAAATTTGTTAACGTATCATATATGCTGCCCAAGTATATGAAAGCAAAACGCAAGTAAATTTGGTGATTTTCACAGGAAAGTAAATGCGTTGTTTACGGATTTACTATATAAAAAGTTACTATATAATATGTTATTGAATTTGATAGAAAAAACGACAAATCTTCCAGATACACATTGTCAACATATTTTCAAACGAACATGCAATGGTTTAATTATAAAACCACAGGTTGTGAATTGAGAGGTTTGCATCGGATCGGATGATTTCAATGCGACAATTGCTAGAAATCAGAAACTATTGAATCCGATCCGAGGTCGACAGTAATATTATTCCAATCCGATTTATAATTTCTAAAATAATCCTTTCTACTTCCGTCGAAATGGCAAATGTGCGAAACCTTTGGCTCGGTCATTTGTCAAATATTAGAAAATCAATCATGTTTTATTTATAAGCGTGGGGCAATTGTCCCCACTTTTTGAAAGAAATGTCCGGTAATATTGCTGTTAAATATTCATTACAAATTTATATTTTGAACTGTTTTAATATTAAAGTAATATATTTTAACATTAACATAATGTATTAGTTGATTGCATATAGAACGGGTATATATTATCACTTACTAAATTCGGTGAGAAATCTAATTGATGAGCATGAAATCTTGTTGGTCAGCAGTCACTGGTAACATCAAGGGAATCAGTACAACCTTGCATTTCGTGATGTATATCATCATACGATCGGACATGCCTGTATCATGTATATCATCATAGAGCTGCTAACCCAAAACAACTTAGATCCTAATCCTACCCCCCCCCCCCCCCCACATTAAGTGTCTTCCTAACCCAGCCAACTTTTCCCCATGGGGTGCTAGATTAGTAGACTAGTAAGAGAGACTAAGATTGTGGGACTAGTAATTGAGTGTTATACACATGCGCTACAAAAACACAACACCTATATATAAAATACATCATACACGAGTGTTGTTCTAACCCTTCGTCTTAACCCTAACCCTCAGCCGTTGCATCCAATAAATTATTGGCATTATTTTAGCATTGTACCTAATACATTATTGCATTGTAAGCAACACCCCAAACATGCTAACCCCCCACCTAATTTGTTTTCTAACCCTCTGGCTGTAATTTTGTTTCTATAATTTGCTGCTGGTTGTACTGGTGCACATACCAGTATATAACTCAATCTGCCTCCGGTGTGTTTAATTGTTTATGGCTAATTAGTTTATAATTTATTATTGCATTCCTGACAAGAGTCACCTTGAAAGACACTTTTTGTACTGCAAATAGGAGCTATGTGCTTTGCCATGGATAATTACCTTTGTTTTTCATTGAATTTATAATAAAAAGAAGACACCATTAGACAGTTGCAATTGGCAACTGCCTACTTATAGATAAACTGTTTATTTTAGAAATACCATTTTAAAACATGAAACATGAAAGGTAAGGTAATATAAAATCCAACAATTCCCATGGTTACACTTTTCATACTTGTACATATATAACCAGTATATTATATATATATATAATGTAGCTTTATGAAGATGATACTTTTACAACACAGAAGAATACTGACTGACAAAAGATGTAGCATCTTGACAGTCTGCTAACCAAAGATGAACCATCTTGAAAGCTGAGTACTCTTGTGAACAGAAAAGTATGGTATACTCAAATACAAAATACAACAATTCCCATGTAGGTCTCCCATGATGGTCTAATCAATATGAAAACTGATACTTTCACAACACACAATAATACTGACTGACAAAAGATGTAGCATCTTGACAGTCTGCTAACCAAAGATGAACCATCTTGAAAGCTGAGTACTCTTGTGAACAGAAAAGTATGGTAATATATTTGATAAAATAAACTAAAAACAATAATCACTTGTAAAATATGACGGCATTAAGAATATGTGTGAAAAATCTTTGAATGGGAATTGTTAGGACACTTAATTACTAGAAAATGATTTCAGAACTAGTCGGAAGTGGCAAAACATTGGTCCATGAAAGGTAAAAGGTAGAATTACTCAAATACAGCAACAGGAATACCATATGATATATCATTTTATGGCAACATCCAAAAGTCCCTTCTCCAATATTTACATCAAGGATTTTACCATTATTGCCCAATGGTTTTTCTAGGTGTCCACAATCCACCATCTTCACAGACAGCAAATATTCCTCATTGCTGATCTAAATAATGGTAACAATGTATGGCTTATGTTCTACATGTAGACAATACTACAGAGTATTTATATCACCCTAAAGTGACAGTCTGACCTGGAAAGGAGATTGATATAATTATTTTGCCACATTTAGATTAGCATATATTGCAGATTATATATTTTTATTATAGATTTATAGTTGTTGCAAGTTTCTGAGAGTATTAATATAGTCCACACTGATCTGAACTCTCTCAGAAACTTGCAACACCTATAAATCTATAAGCAATTACTAATTAAACATAACTGAAAAAGGCCTAAAAATACTGTAGCTCATGTGACACGAATTTTAAGTTAACTATATTTACCTTCTTCATTGCCATGCGTACTTTGCTTTCAATGATTCTTTAGTGCTCTCCAACGCGGTCATAGTTATTTAGCATTGGACTTTCAGTTAATAATCGCATCGACCAAGCGCTTGTCCTTCGGCAATGACTTGGCCAGCTCTTTTCTTCTTCATTTCACTGAACGTAGCTTTCTCTTTCTTCCCTTCCTTTCATTTCGCATTATCTTCAACTGCTCTTTTGAATTTGGAAATCTTTGCTTTGCTTTATATGCTTGAACTTCGAGTTTTGCCATGTTCGGTTATCAAGCGCCAAAATAGCTGAACAGCTTGTTTATTTCCCGCGCATGGAAACGAGGTAATAAATATTGGACATGACATAATTAATTAGAATAATTTTCAGCAAACATTATTTATTTATTGTAATATTTCGTCGAATTCCACAAGCAGAGGGTCTATAAAAATATATATTATACCGAAACAATCTTGAATACTGCACATATTGCATGTGAAAGACATTGTGAAAGACATTTCAACCTTTGAAATCCAACTCAACTTAAAAAGACGTCATACCAAATTAAATGTAAGTTAGGCACCAGGCCCTCTCGGAATATGCAAAAAGTCCAGTACGCGGAGCATTTGAATATTTTGCGCCATTCAGTTGGTTCTATTTCTACTCGAGATTCTACTTCTTCAGTTATAAATATGGTTCGATCAGCACCAGACCGACACGTGCCAAGCCGCCGTAGAGAAAGAGACGCTAGATAAGCTAGAGTCGTTTATAGAGGGCAAAACCAAGTTGGGAATCATACTAGTCCCTGGCTGTACCACAACTGACACTGTGGCATCAACTTCGAGAACACTAGAAACATCGTCTCCAATCATCCCTTCGCGTCCTTTACAGCGAAACGTTAAGAAGTTGTGGAGTGACCGCTGCTCTTGGCTTAGGTTAAACAAGATCACAGGTTAACGGCGATCAATGCGATCAATGTATAAATGTCGAGAGTATGGACATTCAAGAACTGTCAGTTGAAGGCTTTCATTGAAAGGCAAGAACTTGAACTAGAAGCCTTCAATAACAAAATGGAGGAAAGCATGAAGCAAAAAGCGCGGAAAAATCAAAGCTATAACCAAGGCACCAAGCGACTACCAAAGCGACTACCAAAGCGACTACCAAAGCTTTTAACGGTAAGAAATCAAAATGTCATTCATAATTGCAAATTCATACATTGTTTTCACAGTTTTATATAAATGCGTGTTGACAATCAAGCATTATTTATTCATGTTGGGTCGAGGCTTTACTGTAAAACTGACTGTGACTGGAATCTATTTGATTGATATTTTGTTTTTGTTACCTTTAACTAAACAATAATGAATAAGAATTATATTATATTATTATGAGCCAGGAACAAACAAGCTAAGCATTGTTCTTGGAACCAACATGCCACATGGCCGCCCAACTTGAAACCTTTTATAATGAGATTGGCAATTGAACGCAATTGAAGAATCACTAGAATTCAAGAAATAACTCTTGAAAACAGATATTCACTTGAAAATATTTAGCTGAGAAAATTTTTATATACAGTAGTTTATTCACATCAGAATTTATACTGATATAAAATTCCTCTTTATATTTCATTATGTTTTTCTGGTTTGAATATAAACAAATATTCTCAGCTTCTGTGAGAGAAGCATGCAAACATTTGTTGGGGTCAAGTGGAGAACATTTGAAATGGAACTTAAAAATATGCCATTGTGTGAAAACGTCTCCAACTATTGATGGTTGATATATTTATTGTCATCAGTTAGTGTAAAATGCAGACAAGAAAGATGACAACAGAGTCGCTTCAAGTATTCAACATGTCTGAGAGCCTAGTCACGAGTTCTGTATATATGGTGGTGGTAATGCCGGGATAAGATTCTAGGTATATTATAGGTAATATTTGGCATTTCACTCGATCAAACTCTCGAAATTTTCCTTCTATATATATATGTACATGATATGTATATGTATATGTATATGTATATGTATATGTATATATATGTATATGTATATGTATATGTATATGTATATGTATATGTATATATATATACCCAGAATACCACCCTTGCATTTCGTGATGTATATCATCATACGATCGGACATGCCTGTATCATGTATATCATCATAGAGCTGCTAACCCAAAACAACTTAGATCCTAATCCTACCCCCCCCCCCCCACATTAAGTGTCTTCCTAACCCAGCCAACTTTTCCCCATGGGGTGCTAGATTAGTAGACTAGTAAGAGAGACTAAGATTGTGGGACTAGTAATTGAGTGTTATACACATGCGCTACAAAAACACAACACCTATATATAAAATACATCATACACGAGTGTTGTTCTAACCCTTCGTCTTAACCCTAACCCTCAGCCGTTGCATCCAATAAATTATTGGCATTATTTTAGCATTGTACCTAATACATTATTGCATTGTAAGCAACACCCCAAACATGCTAACCCCCCACCTAATTTGTTTTCTAACCCTCTGGCTGTAATTTTGTTTCTATAATTTGCTGCTGGTTGTACTGGTGCACATACCAGTATATAACTCAATCTGCCTCCGGTGTGTTTAATTGTTTATGGCTAATTAGTTTATAATTTATTATTGCATTCCTGACAAGAGTCACCTTGAAAGACACTTTTTGTGCTGCAAATAGGAGCTATGTGCTTTGCCATGGATAATTACCTTTGTTTTTTCATTGAATTTATAATAAAAAGAAGACACCATTAGACAGTTGCAATTGGCAACTGCCTACTTATAGATAAACTGTTTATTTTAGAAATACCATTTTAAAACATGAAACATGAAAGGTAAGGTAATATAAAATCCAACAATTCCCATGGTTACACTTTTCATACTTGTACATATATAACCAGTATATTATATATATATATAATGTAGCTTTATGAAGATGATACTTTTACAACACAGAAGAATACTGACTGACAAAAGATGTAGCATCTTGACAGTCTGCTAACCAAAGATGAACCATCTTGAAAGCTGAGTACTCTTGTGAACAGAAAAGTATGGTATACTCAAATACAAAATACAACAATTCCCATGTAGGTCTCCCATGATGGTCTAATCAATATGAAAACTGATACTTTCACAACACACAATAATACTGACTGACAAAAGATGTAGCATCTTGACAGTCTGCTAACCAAAGATGAACCATCTTGAAAGCTGAGTACTCTTGTGAACAGAAAAGTATGGTAATATATTTGATAAAATAAACTAAAAACAATAATCACTTGTAAAATATGACGGCATTAAGAATATGTGTGAAAAATCTTTGAATGGGAATTGTTAGGACACTTAATTACTAGAAAATGATTTCAGAACTAGTCGGAAGTGGCAAAACATTGGTCCATGAAAGGTAAAAGGTAGAATTACTCAAATACAAAATACAACAATTCCCATGTAGGTCTCCCATGATGGTCTAATCAATATGAAAACTGATACTTTCACAACACACAATAATACTGACTGACAAAAGATGTAGCATCTTGACAGTCTGCTAACCAAAGATGAACCATCTTGAAAGCTGAGTACTCTTGTGCACAGAAAAGTATGGTAATATATTTGATAAAATAAACTAAAAACAATAATCAATTATAAAATATGACGGCATTAAGAATATGTGTGAAAAATGTTTTGAATGGGAATTGTTAGGACACTTACTAGAAAATGATTTCAGAACTAGTCGGAAGTGGCAAAACATTGGTCCATGAAAGGTAAAAGGTAGAATTACTCAAATACAGCAACAGGAATACCATATGATATATCATTTTATGGCAACATCCAAAAGTCCCTTCTCCAATATTTACATCAAGGATTTTACCATTATTGCCCAATGGTTTTTCTAGGTGTCCACAATCCACCATCTTCACAGACAGCAAATATTCCTCATTGCTGATCTAAATAATGGTAACAATGTATGGCTTATGTTCTACATGTAGACAATACTACAGAGTATTTATATCACCCTAAAGTGACAGTCTGACCTGGAAAGGAGATTGATATAATTATTTTGCCACATTTAGATTAGCATATATTGCAGATTATATATTTTTATTATAGATTTATAGTTGTTGCAAGTTTCTGAGAGTATTAATATAGTCCACACTGATCTGAACTCTCTCAGAAACTTGCAACACCTATAAATCTATAAGCAATTACTAATTAAACATAACTGAAAAAGGCCTAAAAATACTGTAGCTCATGTGACACGAATTTTAAGTTAACTATATTTACCTTCTTCATTGCCAAGCGTACTTTGCTTTCAATGATTCTTTAGTGCTCTCCAACGCGGTCATAGTTATTTAGCATTGGACTTTCAGTTAATAATCGCATCGACCAAGCGCTTGTCCTTCGGCAATGACTTGGCCAGCTCTTTTCTTCTTCATTTCACTGAACGTAGCTTTCTCTTTCTTCCCTTCCTTTCATTTCGCATTATCTTCAACTGCTCTTTTGAATTTGGAAATCTTTGCTTTGCTTTATATGCTTGAACTTCGAGTTTTGCCATGTTCGGTTATCAAGCGCCAAAATAGCTGAACAGCTTGTTTATTTCCCGCGCATGGAAACGAGGTAATAAATATTGGACATGACATAATTAATTAGAATAATTTTCAGCAAACATTATTTATTTATTGTAATATTTCGTCGAATTCCACAAGCAGAGGGTCTATAAAAATATATATTATACCGAAACAATCTTGAATACTGCACATATTGCATGTGAAAGACATTGTGAAAGACATTTCAACCTTTGAAATCCAACTCAACTTAAAAAGACGTCATACCAAATTAAATGTAAGTTAGGCACCAGGCCCTCTCGGAATATGCAAAAAGTCCAGTACGCGGAGCATTTGAATATTTTGCGCCATTCAGTTGGTTCTATTTCTACTCGAGATTCTACTTCTTCAGTTATAAATATGGTTCGATCAGCACCAGACCGACACGTGCCAAGCCGCCGTAGAGAAAGAGACGCTAGATAAGCTAGAGTCGTTTATAGAGGGCAAAACCAAGTTGGGAATCATACTAGTCCCTGGCTGTACCACAACTGACACTGTGGCATCAACTTCGAGAACAATAGAACATCGTCTCCAATCATCCCTTCGCGTCCTTTACAGCGAAACGTTAAGAAGTTGTGGAGTGACCGCTGCTCTTGGCTTAGGTTAAACAAGATCACAGGTTAACGGCGATCAATGCGATCAATGTATAAATGTCGAGAGTATGGACATTCAAGAACTGTCAGTTGAAGGCTTTCATTGAAAGGCAAGAACTTGAACTAGAAGCCTTCAATAACAAAATGGAGGAAAGCATGAAGCAAAAAGCGCGGAAAAATCAAAGCTATAACCAAGGCACCAAGCGACTACCAAAGCGACTACCAAAGCGACTACCAAAGCTTTTAACGGTAAGAAATCAAAATGTCATTCATAATTGCAAATTCATACATTGTTTTCACAGTTTTATATAAATGCGTGTTGACAATCAAGCATTATTTATTCATGTTGGGTCGAGGCTTTACTGTAAAACTGACTGTGACTGGAATCTATTTGATTGATATTTTGTTTTTGTTACCTTTAACTAAACAATAATGAATAAGAATTATATTATATTATTATGAGCCAGGAACAAACAAGCTAAGCATTGTTCTTGGAACCAACATGCCACATGGCCGCCCAACTTGAAACCTTTTATAATGAGATTGGCAATTGAACGCAATTGAAGAATCACTAGAATTCAAGAAATAACTCTTGAAAACAGATATTCACTTGAAAATATTTAGCTGAGAAAATTTTTATATACAGTAGTTTATTCACATCAGAATTTATACTGATATAAAATTCCTCTTTATATTTCATTATGTTTTTCTGGTTTGAATATAAACAAATATTCTCAGCTTCTGTGAGAGAAGCATGCAAACATTTGTTGGGGTCAAGTGGAGAACATTTGAAATGGAACTTAAAAATATGCCATTGTGTGAAAACGTCTCCAACTATTGATGGTTGATATATTTATTGTCATCAGTTAGTGTAAAATGCAGACAAGAAAGATGACAACAGAGTCGCTTGAAGTATTCAACATGTCTGAGAGCCTAGTCACGAGTTCTGTATATATGGTGGTGGTAATGCCGGGATAAGATTCTAGGTATATTATAGGTAATATTTGGCATTTCACTCGATCAAACTCTCGAAATTTTCCTTCTATATATATATGTACATGATATGTATATGTATATGTATATGTATATGTATATGTATATATATGTATATGTATATGTATATGTATATGTATATGTATATGTATATATATATACCCAGAATACCACCCATATATACAGAACTCGTGACTAGGCTCTCGGTAACGCCTTCCGTAGCTCAGTGGTCAGAGCACTGCACTAGCATCGCAGGGTCGTGGGTTCAATTCCAGCCGGAAGGCCTTGAAGTTGTATTTTTCACAACTGGTCCCGGTTTGGTCTTAAAATGTATGTATTCCAACACTCGAAATGTTCTTTCATCATAAATCCTTTCAACATGTACAAGTTTGATCGAGTGAAATGCCAAATATTACCTGTGGTGTGCGCAGAATACCACCACCATATTATATACATACACTGTAAATGAAAAAGGGTTGAAACGACCCCAAATTTCGTTTTAGCCCTCTTGGAGCCGAAGCTGTTTTGGCCCTACGTGAAAGCCATTTTGGGATTCGAGAGCTAGATCGACACTAACAGGGCCATTTTAGGTACACTAAAAGCCAATTTGGCCCTACCCGTTTCCAAAACAGCCCTGCCATTTTTCAATTCAGCCCCACCGTTTTCCAATTCAGCCCCACAGATCAAAACGACTCTCATTCCCGGGGCTGTTACGGCTCCACTTGCAGCGCTACTTATGATGTCCATATCAGCCCCCAATGAATTCATTTTGGCTCTCTTTTTCCGAATCGGCTCTAGCACATGTCAAATCGACCCACTTGTCAAATCGACTCCCAGTGGCAAATCGACTCCGCTGTCAAATCGACTCCCCGCGTGCCAATTTAGCTCCCGTTCTTCAAATCGACGCCCGCGTTCATATCGACCCCCGATTTTCAAATCGACTCATGTCAATTGTAAAATCGACTCGCACGTGTCAAATCGACCCGTGTGTGTTAAATCGACTCCTGGCTGTCAAATCGACTAGGGCGTGTCAAATCGACTCGCGCGTTTCAAGTCGACTCGACCGTGTCTCAAATCGACTCTCTTGCCAAATAGTTCTCCCTGTGTAATCGGCTCGCGCGTGTTAAAGCGACGCGGGTGAAAGAATTGATATTATCTTCTCGATAGTTTTTATTGGTCGAGAATATCATCTATCTTTCAAGTGGCATGTTTGGCCAGTAAGACAATAGTAAGTATAAATATGGGCCATTCTGGTTAGTAGATACATCATACATTTGAACCGTTTTGCGAGTTAGACTTAACCAGTTAGATCGTGCTACGTCAATATGGATGCTTCCAGACAACATTTTTATGTTCAGAAGTAAAAGATTGGTTGCTGTCCCATGATTTCCCAGAGGTCGTGGAACGTATCGGTAAGTTTCGCGATATTAGATATTTTTACTGGAATGACACTATATATTACAGTTCTATCTTTTTGATCAATATTGTGTAATAAATGTGATTTTTTATATTTGTATATGTAGAAAGTGAAGAATTAAATGGCGAGGACATGACAGCCTTGTACGAAGTTGACGCAGAAATGAGACACTTTTTTCCTTCATTCAAATTTCGCCAGAAATTTAAGGGATTTCTTAGTGACGTAATTAAAGAGAAGGTAAGAATTCACCTTAAAATTTTCGCTTTCGCAAATTTTATACATTGTAACTGTTTAACAATTTCTATCATACTAGACTAACAAAATAATGTTCTATTCGAAAACCCGGCTCTGGGAACGAGAATGTATGCGCCCGCGATATATTCATTCAGAGGTTAAGAGCATGCGTAGAGAATTGGCGCCTATTCTACAAGTGACCGTTGGGATTTATATTTGCATTCGAAGAAGGAAAATCGGATAAAATATAACGCTAAACTCGCGTTGGATACAGTATTTTGTTCACTTAATATTTAGTGTTATAAGATGTTACTTTTCTCAGGAAATACGTTCAAGAAACGCCTCGTAGTTGGATTGTCCGCTGTGGAAGAATTTTCAACATGGCTGATCTCCGTGTCGACCTGATCACTGGACTGTCGATTTCGCTACTAAGCTTATTCAAATTGTTGCGTATATAAGCTACAAAACGAATAGGAGCCTTGTAGTATTAAATTCCAGCTTCTCTGTTTGTTATATTTGTAGTGTGCGTGTGCGAGTGACGGCGAGAAATGAGAATGAAGATGATGGTGTTATGGTGTACATGTACCAAACACTTCTTATCTAGCCGAGGCCCAGGCGTATCCAGTCACAATGACAATCGCCAACGTCTGCCGATAGTTATCCCAACCAAGCTAGTTCTCCCGAGTAGGTGTATCGGCTGTCGCCAACGTGGCTTCATCTGTGCATGTAAGTCTTAAAATTGCCATATTTTACATTCCAATATATTTAACCTTAGTAATTTTGATGTGTATGTTTAATCTTCTCCTATTTAAGCTAGTTAAGACTTAATTATTGCAATTTTGTCTAATGCCTACGATTTAAAGATCTTTTATCATTGAATCTTTGACAGTTCTATCGAGAAAATTATTCAACAAGTTATAGGAAGCTTAGGATTAATAAATAAATAGACGGACAGTTTCTGAATGCCTGAACTGGCAAATATTATGGACATTCACATTGGTGGTTTATTTCAGCTTATTGGATAGAAATTCAATGGACAGGGAAATGTATTATATCCTATTATCATTCTTATAATTTGGCGGCCCTTTTTCCCCAGAGTGTATAAAGATCACTTTTAGGTTTCAAGAGTTTGTAGAACTGCACAACATATACAATTCTCTGGTTATGCTGCCCTTGAAGCAAAATAATGTTTCTTAATTAGTTTTACACTTGTATATAAAAAATCTATCAATGTTATATGTTTTGATTTAGAAATATATTATTTAATCACATTTCTACGGTCTGTACTATGATATACATGGGCTACATACTCTTTGGGAACCTGCAGGGCTGTGAGCAGAACATTTTCATGTTCTGGAACTCTGTCCTAAACACGATGTGTGGGTGCGAAGATGTTGTGTAGGAACAGAACTGTACAGATTAGAAATATGATTACTGATATTTTTTCCAAACATAGAAGAGAGATGAGAAAGGCAATTAATAGCCTGAAGTCATATGTAGTTTATTTGAGATCTGAAAATGATAAGCTAAGGAAGAGGCCAGAGAAAAAATGCAGTGCAGAACTACAATTCTTAAAATATGAAAAGTTAAGAAATGTAAAAGCTATAAGAAGAGATCAGCTAAATTTAATTTTGAATGATAAAGAAAAGGGAATCATTCTAGGAAAGGGTTGTTTTGGAGCTTGTAAGCTTACGAGGTTACATGTTTCTGGTGAATCTGTACTTGTTGTAGCCTGTGTGCAGACCCCACCTGATAATAATATTATTATTACCGGTGGCGGAAGGTGATATAGTGTAATTCATGTTGATGTCTATTTTGACTCGAGTTTCCAACAGATGTTCTCCCTTTGTGTTTGCCTTGATATTAATCCCAAATTACTTATGGAATTTTGTGGTCTGACTGATTCAAAATGCTGAACAGTATTTTCACTGTTGAAAGGTATTGCTCCTATTTCTCTTGTGCAAAATAATTAGTTGGATAGCCTGGGCAAGTGTTGTGATGGATGTTTTTATTTACACACAATGGGTATTCTGCATTGTGACGTTAAGTCAGATAATATTATGGTTATCCATGGTTCTGCTGTGCAATGAAAACTAAAATAGTATATTTAAATTTTAAATTAGGCAAATTATATAAGAAATTGTGTAGTAAAGAAAATTCCAAGTAATAAAAGAAACTTTACAAAGGTAACTATCAAGTACATTGTCATTAACCGTGTGCATTATATGACGGGTTGTATCCATGTGCTGCAACAGATGTTTATAGCTTTGGCATACTGCTGAATTAGGTTTCAAAATTACCAGCACTGGAACACCTCAAGAAAGTGTCCTGTTTGTGTATTAATTCAGTGTTTGGATCAACGCCCCAAAAATAAGTTGAGGTATTTAGTGACATTAATGCTAGTTTCACACATCTACGGTATGTATCATGATTTGCAAGTTGCAAACAGACAAATTATTTGCTGATGCCAAAGGCAGGCTTGCAGTACCGGTTTGTATGTTTGATTAGTGTTGGAATACATGTATATTTACCACTGCACTGTACACTGTAGATTGTAAAATTGAACATACAGTATATCACAAACCATGCTCTTTATAATTATTCAAGGCTAAGACTAACTGGATAGAAAAATTCAAACTGCCCATCATGGTATGTATCTGTACTATATAGTTTTGTTAATTAAAAAATGTGTGTTTTGTTTCTTTGAAATAAATATATATATATAATGTGGGTTGTAAACTTGTAAACTGCAGAGAACTTAGAGGAATGAACTACAGACATTTTGACATACATACACATACCGGTACATACTTACAATACATACATACTTACAATACACACATACATACTTACAATACACACATACATCATACATGCATTAAAACCTCGGCAGAACACAACTTATAATTTTGCTTTAATATATATATCAGAATTGTCTTACACAACATGTGAGTGTAGTTTCTCATGTACACTAAGACTACACGCACAAAGCCAGGTGTTACAAAACTCTTAAGCGTCACTATATAACTAACAGTCTAACATAATTGTGCTATTTGTTGTATTGTATTGCAAATACTGCAATATGGCTAGCTCTGCTACTAGTGACATCAGTGTTGTTCTGGGCATTTGTTTGCATGGCGAGAAATGAAGGCCACGCACGTGCGTTGGGAATCAATGTATACAACACAATTCTCACCCGAATAGTAATTTATATATATATATAGTAATATATAGTAACTAGATGTTTGAGAAAACCTATCATTTCAATCTGATACAAGCAAAGTGAAGTATCATGATTCATGACTGAAATATCATTGGCAAACCTGTTTTTACGTTCTGAACGATGCGTTTATCGCAAACGAATTTTGACCAAATGCTCAACAGGAACATGGAGAAATCGTAATTAGCACTGACCTTGCTTCCTATGCCATTCAAATACATCCATTTCAGTCAGTTTACAAGCTGGTTTCAATCTGATTCGAGTTGCCCAAGAGACAGTTCCTTCGGTTGTATATATGATTTTTTGCGTGTATTTGTGATCTCTGTGTTTTCTCAGTGTCGAATCTTGTATTAGTCCTTTCTCCGGATTCTGCGCATAATTTTGAGTGCAATTCATTGCGTACTAGATGGTATATTTCCATTTCTTGTCTTGCATGTATCGTGGTTCGATATATTGGCCGCCATTTGTTTAGGTACCAGTCTCTTAAACTGTAAATAAACACTCGACTTTGAAAACTACGCGACAAAATTGGCGGTATTTTTAAATATATGAATATGTATGAAGGCGAAGACGAGGCCTCTATTTTAATAAATAACTTAACACTTAACAAACAGTGTTATATTACAGGTTCGATTCCTGTCCGGGACATAATTTTTCTGAGGATACGAGCTTGACGATCGTGCATGTATCGTCTAAGTTCTCCCACATTCACAACAGCAGTACTATATATAAACAGTGTTATATATTAAACAAGCAAACAGGCGATGGATTTCTCATTTCCATAAAAAATTAATTATTGATTGGATGGCGAATCCAGAGTCAGAAATCCAATGAATTAAACTATGTTAAATTACTGGACAATTGTCATTCTATTCCTGAAAACAACGTGAAAATGTATTGTTGGTAGTCTGGGTAATAGTATAGTGCCCAACGCCTTCCTCCGCCCCGTCCCCTAAATGTATTTCATTTCTCGTCACGAAGAAAGTTGGAATTTTCTTCATAGAGAATTATTCAATATTTTATTAAGTTTGTTCTAGAACTGTAGGTCGAAAAATATTGAAAGGCAACAGATTAATTTTTGATATAATTTGTTATTTTTAGGAGCATGAAAAAGCGAAACTTGTTGTGTCAAACTTGGCACAACTCATATTGTGGTCCTTGGAACTGCATTGGAGTATGACAGGCTATTCATTGCAATAGAGGCAACTGCTGTTTTGAGCAACTGCTGTTTTGAGGCTGTTCTTTCCTTGTTGACAAATTTCTATATTTTAATATAGATTATGGTAACGCCAAGGGTGTGTTATCCTTTTTGGAAACTGTAGTTATTGGCAACACTAAGCAAAGTGGTCAGTTGCCAATAAGGGTTGCAATTTGTCAATGCATTGTCATAAGTATTTCATGAGAACCATGTTTATATTTTGGCTATTATTTTTGGTTATTGTTATCAATGAATTGAAAAACTTTATTTGATCAGACAGTCGAACTCTTATGCAAGTTATTCACAAAATAGGTTGCAGCAAGTACAGTAATCAATGTGATATTAGACAATGCCTTTAGGTTATTAATATTGCTAGTTATGGTTCCGTATATTATTTCTTTTGTTAACTTCGCAAATGAAAATGATAATATTTTCTGTTTAATTACAATTATTATTCATTCTAAATATTGTACAGTTGCTGTATTTTAATCTTTTGTTCGACTCTAAAATAGCTCCGCTCCGCAAGCTAAATCGACACTTTCTTGGGGCCATAATGCCACCGAATGAATAGGAGCCAAATTAACTCCTTGATTTTCCAAAATGGCTCCGCGATTTTCTGAAATGGCCCTTGTCAAAAGTTGAAACAGCCCCTGCTTCTTCCAGAACAGCCCTTGATTGGGGCTGAAACTGCTCTCTATTGTTGGAGCCAAAATAGCTCCGCTCCGCAAGCTGAATCGACACTTTTTTGGGGCCATAATGCCACCGAATAGGAGCCAAATTGACTCCTAGATTTTCCAAAATGGCCCCACGATTTTCTGAAATGGCCCTGTTCAAAAGTTGAAACAGCCCCTGCTTCTTCCAGAACAGCCCTTGATTGGGGCTGAAACTGCTCTCTATTGTTGGAGCCAAAATAGCTCCGCTCCGCAAGCTGAATCGACACTTTTTTGGGGCCATAATGCCACCGAATAGGAGCCAGCCAAATTGACTCCTAGATTTTCCAAAATGGCCCCGCGATTTTCTGAAATGGCCCTGGTCAAAAGTTGAAACAGCTCCTGCTTCTTCCAGAACAAGCCCTTGATTGGGGGCTGAAACTGCTCTCTATTGTTTGGAGCCAAAATAGCTCCGCTCCGCAAGCTGAATCGACACTTTTTGGGGGCTATAATGCCACCGAATAGGAGCCAAATTGACCCCTTGATTTTCTAAAATGGCCCCGCGATTTTCTGAAATGGCCCTGGTCAAAAGTTGAAACTGCCCCTGCTTCTTCTGAAACAGCCCTTACTTAAAGCTGAAACAGCCCATACCCTGGAGGGGTCAAATCACCCCTTAGGGGCCATCTTATTATAGGTGCCATTTTGACCCCAAAAAAAGATCTATTCTGGGGTCACCGTTTCGGCCCCCTTTTTTGGGTCGTTTCAGCCCATTTTCATTTACAGTGTAGTATGTATATAGACCTCTTTCATAATGGCGGCCAGTTTAAATATTCTTTTATATGCATGCAAATTAGCCTTTCTGGCCTCGTTACAAAGCGACGATTCTTTGGAATTACAGACACACGAACGAGGTCAGAAAGGCTAATTTAAATGAATATAAAAGAATATTTAATTTGGGCGCCATTATGAAAGAGGTCTATATAGTATATATATAGTATATATAGTATATATATATAGTATATATATATAGTATATATATATAGTATATATATAGTATATAGTATATATATATATATATATATATATAGTAATAAACAGTATATATATATACAGTATATATATATATATATATATATAGTATATATTATATATAGCAAAGTGAAAAGGTGGTATATAAACTGCCAAGAATTTAGTGACAAGATACTGACGTTTCGAGCGGAGCCCTTCATCAGAGTCGTACGTTTCGAGCGGAGCCCTTCATCAGAGTCGTCTTACTCTGATGAAGGGCTCCACTCGAAACGTCAGTATCTCGTCACTAAATTATTGACAGTTTACCACCTTTTCACTTTGCTATATATTCAAAACACTGTCTACGCAGCACTCTACTTTTTTACAATATATATATATATATATATATATATATAATATATATATATATATATATATATATATATATATATATATATATATATATATATATATATATATATATATATATATATATATATATATATATATATATATATATATATATATATATATATATATACGAAAGTATACAAAATATACAAATGTGCCCTACCGGCTATCACCATATGGCTTAATGGTAACTGTGGACTGGGACCCACTATGTACGGCTACACATTGTAGGATTGCATTGTGGAGTCACCAAAGCGCTCAAACTGCGAACAGTGGGCGATGCGTAATGCGAACAGTAATCGTCTCACTGAGAGAGACTCTCCACCCAATCCATGAGAGCGCTCAAACCACATGAGCGGTGAGCGTAATATACGAAAGTATACAAAATATACAAATGTGCCCTACCGGCTATCACCATATGGCTTAATGGTAACTGTGGACTTGGGACCCACTATGTACGGCTACACATTGTAGGATTGCATTGTGGAGTCACCAAAGCGCTCAAACTGCGAACAGTGGGCGATGCGCAATGCGAACAGTAAACGTCTCACTGAGAGAGACTCTCCACCCAATCCATGAGAGCGCTCAAACCACATGAGCGGTGAGCGTAATATACGAAAGTATACAAAATATACAAATGTGCCCTACCGGCTATCACCATATGGCTTAATGGTAACTGTGGACTTGGGATGGGCTATGTACGGCTACACATTGTAGGATTGCATTGTGGAGTCACCAAAGCGCTCAAACTGCGAACAGTGGGCGATGCGTAATGCGAACAGTAAACGTCTCACTGAGAGAGACTCTCCACCCAATCCATGAGAGCGCTCAAACCACATGAGCGGTGAGCGTAATATACGAAAGTATACAAAATATACAAATGTGCCCTACCGGCTATCACCATATGGCTTAATGGTAACTGTGGACTTGGGACCCACTATGTACGGCTACACATTGTAGGATTGCATTGTGGAGTCACCAAAGCGCTCAAACTGCGAACAGTGGGCGATGCGTAATGCGAACAGTAAACGTCTCACTGAGAGAGACTCTCCACCCAATCCATGAGAGCGCTCAAACCACATGAGCGGTGAGCGTAATATACGAAAGTATACAAAATATACAAATGTGCCCTACCGGCTATCACCATATGGCTTAATGGTAACTGTGGACTTGGGACCCACTATGTACGGCTACACATTGTAGGATTGCATTGTGGAGTCACCAAAGCGCTCAAACTGCGAACAGTGGGCGATGCGTAATGCGAACAGTAAACGTCTCACTGAGAGAGACTCTCCACCCAACCATGAGAGCGCTCAAACCACATGAGCGGTGAGCGTAATATACGAAAGTATACAAAATATACAAATGTGCCCTACCGGCTATCACCATATGGCTTAATGGTAACTGTGGACTTGGGACCCACTATGTATTTGGTCTTAAAATGTATGTATTCCAACACTCGAAATTTTCCTTCACCATAAATCCTTTCAACATGTAGTTTGATCGAGTGAAATGCCAAATATTACTTATTATATATATATATATATATATATATATATATATATATATATATATATATATATTGAAAGGATTTATGGTGAAGGAAAATTTCGAGTGTTGGAATACATACATTTTAAGACCAAACCGGGACCAGTTGCGAAAAATGCAACTTAGCGGCCTTCCGGTAGGAATTGAACCCGCGACTCTGCGATTGCTAGTGCAGTGCTCTGACCACTGAGCTACGGAAGCCGTTGCCGAGAGCCTAGTCACGAGTTCTGTATATATGGTGGTAATGCCGGGATAAGATTCTGGGTATATTATAGGTAATATTTGGCATTTCACTCGATCAAACTACATATCATGTTGAAAGGATTTATGGTGAAGGAAAATTTCGAGTGTTGGAATACATACATTTTAAGACCAAACCGGGACCAGTTGCGAAAAATGCAACTTAGCGGCCTTCCGGTAGGAATTGAACCCGCGACTCTGCGATTGCTAGTGCAGTGCTCTGACCACTGAGCTACGGAAGCCGTTGCCGAGAGCCTAGTCACGAGTTCTGTATATATGGTGGTAATGCCGGGATAAGATTCTGGGTATATTATAGGTAATATTTGGCATTTCACTCGATCAAACTACATGTTGAAAGGATTTATGGTGAAGGAAAATTTCGAGTGTTGGAATACATACATTTTAAGACCAAACCGGGACCAGTTGCGAAAAATGCAACTTAGCGGCCTTCCGGTAGGAATTGAACCCGCGACTCTGCGATTGCTAGTGCAGTGCTCTGACCACTGAGCTACGGAAGCCGTTGCCGAGAGCCTAGTCACGAGTTCTGTATATATGGTGGTAATGCCGGGATAAGATTCTGGGTATATTATAGGTAATATTTGGCATTTCACTCGATCAAACTACATGTTGAAAGGATTTATGGTGAAGGAAAATTTCGAGTGTTGGAATACATACATTTTAAGACCAAACCGGGATCAGTTGCGAAAAATGCAACTTAGCGGCCTTCCGGTAGGAATTGAACCCGCGACTCTGCGATTGCTAGTGCAGTGCTCTGACCACTGAGCTACGGAAGCCGTTGCCGAGAGCCTAGTCACGAGTTCTGTATATATGGTGGTAATGCCGGGATAAGATTCTGGGTATATTATAGGTAATATTTGGCATTTCACTCGATCAAACTACATGTTGAAAGGATTTATGGTGAAGGAAAATTTCGAGTGTTGGAATACATACATTTTAAGACCAAACCGGGACCAGTTGCGAAAAATGCAACTTAGCGGCCTTCCGGTAGGAATTGAACCCGCGACTCTGCGATTGCTAGTGCAGTGCTCTGACCACTGAGCTACGGAAGCCGTTGCCGAGAGCCTAGTCACGAGTTCTGTATATATGGTGGTAATGCCGGGATAAGATTCTGGGTATATTATAGGTAATATTTGGCATTTCACTCGATCAAACTACATGTTGAAAGGATTTATGGTGAAGGAAAATTTCGAGTGTTGGAATACATACATTTTAAGACCAAACCGGGACCAGTTGCGAAAAATGCAACTTAGCGGCCTTCCGGTAGGAATTGAACCCGCGACTCTGCGATTGCTAGTGCAGTGCTCTGACCACTGAGCTACGGAAGCCGTTGCCGAGAGCCTAGTCACGAGTTCTGTATATATGGTGGTAATGCCGGGATAAGATTCTGGGTATATTATAGGTAATATTTGGCATTTCACTCGATCAAACTACATGTTGAAAGGATTTATGGTGAAGGAAAATTTCGAGTGTTGGAATACATACATTTTAAGACCAAACACTCGAAATTTTCCTTCACCATAAATGCTTTCAACATGTAGTTTGATCGAGTGAAATGCCAAATATTACCTATAATATACCCAGAATCTTATCCCGGCATTACCACCATATATACAGAACTCGTGACTAGGCTCTCGGCAACGGCTTCCGTAGCTCAGTGGTCAGAGCACTGCACTAGCAATCGCAGAGTCGCGGGTTCAATTCCTACCGGAAGGCCGCTAAGTTGCATTTTTCGCAACTGGTCCCGGTTTGGTCTTAAAATGTATGTATTCCAACACTCGAAATTTTCCTTCACCATAAATCCTTTCAACATGTAGTTTGATCGAGTGAAATGCCAAATATTACCTATAATATACCCAGAATCTTATCCCGGCATTACCACCATATATACAGAACTCGTGACTAGGCTCTCGGCAACGGCTTCCGTAGCTCAGTGGTCAGAGCACTGCACTAGCAATCGCAGAGTCGCGGGTTCAATTCCTACCGGAAGGCCGCTAAGTTGCATTTTTCGCAACTGGTCCCGGTTTGGTCTTAAAATGTATGTATTCCAACACTCGAAATTTTCCTTCACCATAAATCCTTTCAACATGTAGTTTGATCGAGTGAAATGCTTAAAAATTTTATCTATAATATACCCAGAATCTTATCCCGGCATTACCACCATATATACAGAACTCGTGACTAGGCTCTCGGCAACGGCTTCCGTAGCTCAGTGGTCAGAGCACTGCACTAGCAATCGCAGAGTCGCGGGTTCAATTCCTACCGGAAGGCCGCTAAGTTGCATTTTTCGCAACTGGTCCCGGTTTGGTCTTAAAATGTATGTATTCCAACACTCGAAATTTTCCTTCACCATAAATCCTTTCAACATGTAGTTTGATCGAGTGAAATGCCAAATATTACCTATATATATATATATATATATATATATATATATATATATATATATATATATATATATATATATATATATAATAAGTAATATTTGGCATTTCACTCGATCAAACTACATGTTGAAAGGATTTATGGTGAAGGAAAATTTCGAGTGTTGGAATACATACATTTTAAGACCAAACCGGGACCAGTTGCGAAATATGCAACTTAGCGGCCTTCCGGCTGGAATTGAACCCGCGACCCTGCGATTGCCAGTGCAGTGCTCTGACCACTGAGCTACGGAAGCCGTTGCCGAGAGCCTAGTCACGAGTTCTGTATATATGGTGGTAATGCCGGGATAAGATTCTGGGTATATTATAGGTAATATTTGGCATTTCACTCGATCAAACTACATGTTGAAAGGATTTATGGTGAAGGAAAATTTCGAGTGTTGGAATACATACATTTTAAGACCAAACCGGGACCAGTTGCGAAATATGCAACTTAGCGGCCTTCCGGCTGGAATTGAACCCGCGACCCTGCGATTGCTAGTGCAGTGCTCTGACCACTGAGCTACGGAAGCCGTTGCCGAGAGCCTAGTCACGAGTTCTGTATATATGGTGGTAATGCCGGGATAAGATTCTGGGTATATTATAGGTAATATTTGGCATTTCACTCGATCAAACTACATGTTGAAAGGATTTATGGTGAAGGAAAATTTCGAGTGTTGGAATACATACATTTTAATACCAAACCGGGACCAGTTGCGAAATATGCAACTTAGCGGCCTTCCGGCTGGAATTGAACCCGCGACCCTGCGATTGCTAGTGCAGTGCTCTGACCACTGAGCTACGGAAGCCGTTGCCGAGAGCCTAGTCACGAGTTCTGTATATATGGTGGTAATGCCGGGATAAGATTCTGGGTATATTATAGGTAATATTTGGCATTTCACTCGATCAAACTACATGTTGAAAGGATTTATGGTGAAGGAAAATTTCGAGTGTTGGAATACATACATTTTAAGACCAAACCGGGACCAGTTGCGAAATATGCAACTTAGCGGCCTTCCGGCTGGAATTGAACCCGCGACCCTGCGATTGCTAGTGCAGTGCTCTGACCACTGAGCTACGGAAGCCGTTGCCGAGAGCCTAGTCACGAGTTCTGTATATATGGTGGTAATGCCGGGATAAGATTCTGGGTATATTATAGGTAATATTTGGCATTTCACTCGATCAAACTACATGTTGAAAGGATTTATGGTGAAGGAAAATTTCGAGTGTTGGAATACATACATTTTAAGACCAAACCGGGACCAGTTCCGAAATATGCAACTTAGCGGCCTTCCGGCTGGAATTGAACCCGCGACCCTGCGATTGCTAGTGCAGTGCTCTGACCACTGAGCTACGGAAGCCGTTGCCGAGAGCCTAGTCACGAGTTCTGTATATATGGTGGTAATGCCGGGATAAGATTCTGGGTATATTATAGGTAATATTTGGCATTTCACTCGATCAAACTACATGTTGAAAGGATTTATGGTGAAGGAAAATTTCGAGTGTTGGAATACATACATTTTAAGACCAAACCGGGACCAGTTGCGAAATATGCAACTTAGCGGCCTTCCGGCTGGAATTGAACCCGCGACCCTGCGATTGCTAGTGCAGTGCTCTGACCACTGAGCTACGGAAGCCGTTGCCGAGAGCCTAGTCACGAGTTCTGTATATATGGTGGTAATGCCGGGATAAGATTCTGGGTATATTATACCGGTATATTAAACCGGGACAGTTTGGTCTTAAAATGTATGTATTCCAACACTCGAAATTTTCCTTCACCATAAATCCTTTCAACATGTAGTTTGATCGAGTGAAATGCCAAATATTACCTATAATATACCCAGAATCTTATCCCGGCATTACCACCATATATACAGAACTCGTGACTAGGCTCTCGGCAACGGCTTCCGTAGCTCAGTGGTCAGAGCACTGCACTAGCAATCGCAGGGTCGCGGAATCAATTCCAGCCGGAAGGCCGCTAAGTTGCATATTTCGCAACTGGTCCCGGTTTGGTCTTAAAATGTATGTATTCCAACACTCGAAATTTTCCTTCACCATAAATCCTTTCAACATGTAGTTTGATCGAGTGAAATGCCAAATATTACCTATAATATACCCAGAATCTTATTCCGGCATTACCACCATATATACAGAACTCGTGACTAGGCTCTCGGCAACGGCTTCCGTAGCTCAGTGGTCAGAGCACTGCACTAGCAATCGCAGGGTCGCGGGTTCAATTCCAGCCGGAAGGCCGCTAAGTTGCATATTTCGCAACTGGTCCCGGTTTGATCTTAAAATGTATGTATTCCAACACTCGAAATTTTCCTTCACCATAAATCCTTTCAACATGTAGTTTGATCGAGTGAAATGCCAAATATTACCTATAATATACCCAGAATCTTATCCCGGCATTACCACCATATATACAGAACTCGTGACTAGGCTCTCGGCAACGGCTTCCGTAGCTCAGTGGTCAGAGCACTGCACTAGCAATCGCAGGGTCGCGGGTTCAATTCCAGCCGGAAGGCCGCTAAGTTGCATATTTCGCAACTGGTCCCGGTTTGGTCTTAAAATGTATGTATTCCAACACTCGAAATTTTCCTTCACCATAAATCCTTTCTATATATAATAAGTTGTGTCTTACGCACGCTGTGATTGGTCAGTTACCATGTTTATATCAGGCTATATAACATGGATGGATTACGCCATCGTGATACGCCATCAATTAGCCATCATACGCCATCAATTAGACATCACAGCGCCATCATACGCAGTAAGGAGAATTTACGTGTTGATAAAAAAGATATTTGTACATTTTATTTGCTTTCTAAGGGTTATTTTATAAAATAAATAGAAAACATTTGTATCCGTGTTCCCATGCGTTATATAAACACTTGTGGATCTATAAACACTCGTTATATAAACACTCAAAATCACGTGGAAACACTCGCCCTACGGGCTCGTGTTCCCACTATCATTTCTCGTTCTCCCAAACTGTATGTAAACATGGAAAATGTTTTCTATTTCTTAAATATATATATATATGTATATATATATATATATATATATATATATATATATATATATATATATATATATATATATATATATATATATATATATATACATGAAAGTATACAATGTGCCCTACCGGCTATCACCATATGGCTTTATGGTAACTGTGGACTTGGGACCCACTATGTACGGCTACACATTGTCGGATTGCATTGTGGAGTCACCAAAGTGCTCAAACTGCGAGCAGTGAGCAATGCATAACGCAAACAGTAAACGTCTCATTGAGAGAGACTCTCCGCCCAATCCGTGAGAGTGCTCAAACCACATGAGCGGTGAGCGTAATATATACATGAAAGTATACAATGTGCCCTACCGGCTATCACCATATGGCTTTATGGTAACTGTGGACTTGGGACCCACTATATATATATATATATATATATATATATATATATATATATATATATATATATATATATATATTACTTGTAATATACCCAGAATCTTATCCCGGCATTACCAGCAATATATATGCAGAACTTGTGACCGGGTATATATATTATACATATATATTATACAGATGACGTCAGAACGTGGTAGGAATAAAAAAGTGGCCCACGATTTTGAGTGGGTCACTCGTGTTCTTACCATGTTCTGATGTTCTCTGTGTATCTATAACTGAACAGACAACAAAAAATGGAATCTATTTGTTTTATACAATCAAAAACAACCGGCCAAAGGTTTATCAAAGCTGTTGGGGCAAGAAAAAAGAAAAACACAGCATCTGCTGACGTTATTTGACGCTAACTATAGTTAAAGTTAACTAGGTTTTTATACAACCGTGCCCAAAGTTGTGACATTAATAAGTTTTCTGCTTTTTACAGAAAAAGGTCAATAGAAATGCTGTCTTGTCAAGGTCTGCTACCATTGGAGAAGACTATAACTATAAGGCATTATTATATATGAAATACATGACTGTGTAATATGTCCTCAGAGCACTCCATGTCCAAATCAAACTCCTCGCATAACAAGATGACTCTGCCTCTGATAATGAGCATTAGTCCTATGGAAAGGAGCTACAGTATTAAGCCTCTGACATGGAAGATTCAGGCATTGAACAATGTGATGTTACATGTATATCTGGATATGAAGATAAAGCATAAGAAAACTGCAAGGAGTGCAGTAATCAGACCACCTTGCTCCTGAAGAATATCAGTTGTTGCATCCCACATCGTGAACCTAGTAAATTTATGTTCTTTCATCGTTGGAATTTGCCTCAGTTTGAATTTGTGCTGCTGGTCTCATGTAAATGGCGCCTATTTGTTTAACGGAGCCTCATTTTGATGGTTGTATTTTGTCTTGGGGATGTACAGTATTTATAGCAAACTAACCCCTAACTATGATACTGTATATATTAATTCCACTGCAGTAGTGTACGTGTACACTATATTATGACTGCTATAATGTGTTAATACAGTATATACACTGATGTAGTGAATGTGTGAGAGCTTGGCACTCAGAATCGTTTTCTAAGGATACGAGCTTGACGATCGTCCATGTGTCGTCAGTAGTTATAATGTCAGTGTTTACAGTAATATTTTGGTTATTACATGTTATAAAATATAAATATAATACTTTTCAATTGATGTTGTTTGGGGGAGGCAGCACCCTAATCGGTTGTATGTCTTTACTTCTGTCCAGTCCATGTGCAGACCTACATCTGCACAATCTTGTCCCCAGAGCCTGTGTTCCTTTTAGACTGCACCGCCTAGGTTCTGTGGCTGATATAATCTCGATTCAAAACTCATTTTGTCCATTTGCTGGCAATATCGCTTAGATTGCTAAGCAGGACTGGGGACAAGATTGTGCAGATGTAGCTTGACTTTGCTAGGGTAGTGTATGTGTTCAAATAGCTGAAATTGATTGACTTTGCTCGGGTAGAAAAATGTGAAACACATTTTCTACCCGAGCAAAGTCAATCAATTTCAGCTATTTGAACACATATACTACCCTAGCAAAGTCAAGCAATTTTGGTTATTTGAACAGATTTTCTGCCCAGCAAAGCCAAGCAATTTCAGTTATTTGAACACATTTACTACCCCAGCAAAATCAACCAATTTCAGTTATTTGAACACATTTACTACCCCAGCAAAGTCGAGCAATTTCAGTTATTTGAACGCATTTACTATCCCAGCAAAATCAAACAATTTTGGTTATTTGAACACATTTACTACCCCAGCAAAGTCGAGCAATTTCAGTTATTTGAACACATTTACTATCCCAGCAAAATCAAACAATTTTGGTTATTTGAACATATTTACTACCCCAGCAAAGTCAAGTAATTTCAGTTATTTGAACACATTTACTACCCCAGCAAAGTCAAGCAATTTTAGTTATTTAAACATATTTACTACCACAACAAAGCCAAGCAATTTCAGTTGTTTGAACACATTTACTACCCCAGCAAAGTCAAGCAATTTTAGTTATTTGAACACATTTGCCATATAGCCAAACTTGCAGCAAAATGATAAATTTACATCAAATTTGCTGCATATGATAAACACTATCAAATGTGTAGTTACACAATAGTTTTGCTCAACGAAGCAAAGCATGCGAAAATGTGGCATTTACCACGTTTGCTACACTGGGCAAATACGAAACAAATGTGAAATTTGCTGTTGAGCAAATGTGAGCAAACGTGATCAAATGTGGCATTTGCCATACATTTGCTATAAATTTGCCACCAATGTAAATCCGTTTTTTCGTCCAGTGTCACTAAGTAGATAATCTTTTGAATTAATGGTAATAAGCATGGGCATACAGGTGGAAAAAATATGCCCGACTTGCATGGAAATTGCCTGACACAGTGATGTCCTGCCCTCTCCCTTGACAAAATTATGGAACAAAAACAGATTGCCATACAAGTTATGACATTTTAGCTCCTTTTGAACTTTTTTAAGCCAGCGAATATGCAGAATATTTTTTGTCAAAATTAGGTGGGGGGGGGGGGGGGGGCTACCACACACCCCCCGAGCTGGTACACCTATGTTGTATTCACAAAACACCCTACAGGACAAGTAAAACAATGTTTGTATGTTGCATACCTGCATTTTGTCCCCATCCATGAAAAACAGAGCATTTTGGGGTGCCAGAAGTTCAGCACTGCATGATATGACTCAAGTGCACTTGTTTGGGTGTCAGGTGACATTTTCTTGATATCATTCACTAGGCGCGTGTTGCTCACAATGGCATTTAATTTGTCATATGCATCTGTACCTAAAATAAAAATAATACTCCTATGAACACTGTGCCCCACAAATCAAGTCAAATTACTATAATTAATCATATGGTCAGCTCAAAATTGTTTTTTCATAAGGGAGAATTACCATTGTATTTGTCTGATGGATACTGGATGAGACACTATTATCCCTAATTGTATCTCATCCAGTATTCATGAGGCACAATTAGAAATAGTTGTCACTGATCGACTTCACTGATGACTGATCGACCTGAGTGCCATGCGATTACAGCATACTTTTAATGAATACTTATGATGAATAATTATCACTTATTTACTGAGACCGAGGGAAACAGCATATTTTGTGGCCCCAAGACCACTGTTGTTGCCCGAGGTGAAGCTGGGGACAAAAACGGCGGTTGAGGGGCCACAAAACACGCTGTTTTCCCGGGGTCTCAGTAAATAAGTGTTTTATTATATAGCAAAGTCTCAATAATTCACCACCAGGTCTTTATCTCTTAATAATAGATTAACATCTTCTGAACGACTTGCAAACTGACCGGCAGACGCAAGCAGCTCGCGCCTCACTTCCGGTTTTATTTTTAACCGGTCAACAATTGTTTCATTGTTGACCGGTTGCAAGCATGCAGTTAACATGATGTTTTGTGGACCGGCACGTGATACGGTTTTGTCCAATTGGTAAACAGGAAAATTGAACTTTGACACTTGCTATATAATAAAGGGCATTGGAGACTTACCAGGCAAAATCCAGTCCCTTGGTTCCAGTTCGCCATGGTTGCATACTGGAAACAATTCATTGGGATGATCACAGTGCCTGTCTGAAGTATGCTGGATCAATGACAACCACTTGGCTTTGATCAAGTCCACAAAACCTTGCTTGGTGGAGGTAACACACCAGAACAGATGGTTCTTTATTGCTTTTGTCCAGTCCTTCAGAATCTTACACCCCTTCTTTTTACTTGCTTGAAGGACTCGCTTTGTGACTGCCTTGGCCACATGCCAAATATCATAAAAGTGGGTAGTGTTTGGTTGTTTTTCACGTAACCACTTGCTGATACTAGAGTGTCTATCTGATATGAAAACAGGGATCTTTACTTGGGCATTGTTTTGAAGGTATGAAAAGCACCTCTTTGCTCCTTCCAACTCCATTTGGTTGCTGCCTCCAGTTTCATTTGACTACATTTATAATAAAAAAAACTCATTAATTTTAAGGCTTTCATCGGAGAGTTGGCAGCCTAATAGTGCAGGCCTGAAAATAAATTCAGAAGATATAACTCACATCATGAATTGGTGGATCAGTGTTAAATTTATCGGTGATAATAGATTTTTTTGCCAGTCATGTTTTGTATTCTCATTTGTGCTTTGTATATTAAGTGTACTAAATTGTGTAGGTATAATTACAAATAATCATTCCGAAGAGTATGTTTACTTTCTTGGCTAAAGACTAAGTATAACTGAACTATTTTAATACACCATGGTGGCTCCCCTAGCTCTATAACCCATTGTCAGCAAGACCTCCTATTTTGCAAGTAAACTTGTCTGGTTTAGACAAAAAAAATTAGTCAGAGTTTAAACAAATATGCTGCATGCATAGTCACTTGGTTAAATTCTGACTAAATGTTTAACTAGCACAACCAGTACACGTGAAAGTGGGAACTTACCTGAACAACTTCAAAGTGAACAATTTTTGAGAGGGCATTGCAGAACATGGTATAAGTTCCGTATTTGGCCGAATGACCCATCGAATCAAAACGCCCATCACCGCTCCATGCAGTTTCTTTCAATTTCCGTACTTAATTGAGAAGATTCTCTTGGTAAGTTTTCCAGTAAGCAAGAGCTACAGGGAGCAAAAGCTTTCTCTGGTGACGAAAAAATGTCCTGCACGAGTAGGCACGAAGACCCATGTTTCTCAAGACAAGCAAAACCTTCTTAACAGTTGCTCCTGCTACCAAAATCCCATTACTTAATAACACATTACCAAGAGGATATCGCCCAAGGACCAAGGGTTGGGATCTCCAAACAAATGCATTTTCACCACATTTTTGGCAATGTTGGCTCACTGTGACCATTGTTCCATTCTGCCTCATGGTTACTTTTGGATTATCATGCTTGCATTTAAAACAGAATACGTTGAAAAGTTGGAGAAACATGCTATAAAACACTATAAATGATGGCTCAGCATGGATAGGTGTATCCACAGGAACTCTAAAAATTCAAGAAAAAATGTTTCTGGGATTTCAAATTAGGTAATTATATGTAATATAAGATGACCAGATAGATAACTGTTACTAACAAAGAAGCAAACACAATTACCTGACAATGTGAAATGAACCTATTCAGACCATTAAGATTTTAGGACACTGAAGTTGGTTGGGTTTGGTTTGTCAGTGCCTTTAAATGTACACTGTAGTTATGGGGCCGGTTGTTCAAAGCTGGATTAGCGCTAACCCTGGGTTAAAATTCAACCTGCTGTTTCAATTTCTGTATTTCTGCACATCTGTTTGTTTCAAAACTTCAGAAAAGAAAACTCTCATTGATCCACACACGATTTCTGAAGAAACATTTCCAAGTTTATAACCAAGTTGTTGGGAAGTTTGCTTTAAATTTTAGGTTAACCTAGGATTAAGTTAATAGGCTTTTGAACAACTGGCCCCTGTGTTTTAATACTGTAAACCTTTGACTTACTCAAGGTTTTTCTTTGAATGTTGTGTGCCATCAGGAAACTCTTCGTTATCTGAAGGCAACTCTTCATCATCTGAAGGCAACTCTTCATCATCTGAAGGCACTTCTTCATCATCAGCCAACTCTTCTTCATTGGGTACAAAGTATTCACTCTCATCCTCAGTAAATTCATCTTGGCTAGATAAATCTTCATCATCAGTGTCTGAATTCAGGTTCTCTTCTACATCACTATCACACTCAATCTCTGCATCACTTTCTTGTAGCTCACCACACATAGTTTGTTCCATACTTTCCTGGTTGTCTTCAACGTCTGATTCATCAAGTGGCACATTTTCTTTCAAAATGTTCTTTAAAAGACAACAATGAATTAATATGTATATATGTTTTGTACCCCAAAAAGGTTACCTGTTAGGGTAGGAAACTACACTAACTGCTTTATGGGATGGGATGCTACACTTTTCAGATACTCTCCTCTGCAGAGACTTTTTATAATTTATAGTTACATTAAAGTGCTTCCCAATATTAGTTTTATGCAAAGTTTGGTTGCATCATTTAATTTCCCAATATGTACCACCAAATTACCACAATGTACCACACGCTCCTTGAAACCTGTTAAAACCATCATACTGTGTAGTGCCTTTTTGCTAACAAATTTCTGCCTCTCAGTTTCTTTACTTGACGTCGAAGATTCTTGCATTCAGACAACTTTTGAAGATACTTTGATTTATATGTGTTGTGGTTTTCCTTTTCTTTATAACCATCAGGGGTTTGAGTTGTCTTTGATTTTGGCTCTGGGCTACTATTGACAGTCTCCTGGTGCCTCTACAGTGGTTATAACCCCTTCGTATTGATCGGTCCCTTCAACTGCCATTATTTCTTCTACCGTGCTAGCCGTTCTGGCCACTTTGCATGGGCTGGTTTTTGTAGCCACACGTAAGATCTGGGAAACTGAGAATATTAGAATGAAATTGATATATTTTACTTACAAAACATATCACGGAAAACCTTATATTATTACACCAAGCTTCATAAATATATGATAATGATCAACCTCATTGATATGCAATATGCGAATATGCGATATGCAAATACGGCGTGCTTTGTATAATACAGTTGAAGTTTAAAAATATACCTTCCTTTTCCCTCTCGCCGTAATATGATCGTTTTTATTCTCCAACACGAATGATGTATCTTTTGTCGGAATAGATCCACGTTCAAGGACTCTATAATCTGAACTTTCGTCTAAAAAGCGACGGGAATAACACGAATCCTCGAAGTGCGCAGAACACAGAGATGAATGTTTTGTCGGCTCTTTGAAATCCACTCGATTTTTTCGAACAAATTGAACCCATTTCTGGCGTGTTTTCCGATCTTTTGGGAAGGCATGCATCTTTATGCCAGGGGTATACGATGTATTCTTGCAACTAACTTTTTGTGGCGTCCCAGCTACACAATATCTGCCTCCTGTTCTTGTTGCCTTATTCGCCTCCATATTGTCTGTAGCTTTGCCAAATGCGTTTGCAAACAAATTTACGTCACAGCCAAATTGTCACGTGCTCGTGACCGCGCGTAAAGCTGACCGATTTAAAACCAACAAAGGCCAAGAAAAATGCCTTTAAAATATGGTTTTTCGTCGCCTTTTGCCAATTTTTTAATTAATTTTTTAATTTGCAATTCAAAATACCTGTGAATAACAATCCTATTGGATAGGTTTTTGTTCTGAATTATTCTTAAGAAAAGCATAACCAATAGGGTTGTTCATGAAGTGTCTAATTTATGCGACTAACTTCTAAATCCGCGCCTGAACAGGTTTAAAAAAATTCGTGTCAGTTCACCTTTAATATCACCCCGCGGCGATCATCAAGCCATATTTTACTTTCCCTCATAAAGATATAAAAATAGGAGTCCTTACAAATAGTATACTAAAATGTATATACAAAGGTGTATAACTTAACGTTATCAAGTTTAATTTCGTTTATAGATATTTGACTTGTAGCCATGATGAGACTTGACTATAAAATGTTTTAGTAGAGATAGGATGTCTATATATACAAAGGGATTAACTCAGATCTTTACAATGAATATATAATGATTGTTAAGATAGACTCTTTTACCAATCTTATCGATTTGACTTGAATAAAATTCTGTTTTGAAATAATTGTTATGTGCGTCTTTAAAAAATAGATCATACATCTGTATCGAATCGGCAGCGGGTTTTGGTATTGGTCTTGATCCCATTAAATGTAGCACTCGCTGACGAGATAGACTCTTCATGGATATTATGTCAATAAATTCTGATTGATTCATTGGTTGCTATGCAGATAGTTCCGGTCTTTCAATCTGAACATGAACACACTTCCCGATTAAGTCTGGAAAATCGGTCGATGTGTAGGAATATATATACTTATATTCCTCACTCCATAAAAATAATATCTTATATATTATTCTTTCTGCTCGTTGATCGTTGGGTAACATAACCATTCTATGACATTTAATCACTTGAAATTCAACATGTGAAAAATACCGAGCGAAATCAGTCATTATACACAACAGAGGATTTTCCTTAGTACCTGTACTAATTTTTAAAGTGTTCTAAAAAAATATTACTCGTAACATATGCTTTTATTTCTTTCCCAACAACGTTTACCGATAACATTTTAAAACGCGTACCCTAGCATTAAGTAAACAAAAAGTTTAAAACATTTACATTTATTATTAGGAATCGTCAAGGGTATCATATAATATTTACTTTATATTCTCAGGTGAGTTAATGCCTGGGTCAAACTTTTTCTCGTACCAGTAATTCAATTTCGCGGGCAACCGCCGTATTTGGCAATTTGCGACATTATTTGCGATTAATCGAATGGTTGATCGAGCTGCAAGAAGCTGTATATTTCTCTGGTATAATTGCTTGAAGGTGATCGTGGTTTGTTAACGAAGTGCTTTACTGTACAGTAAAGTTGAAAACGGCGAATTATTTGAAGGAAGTCGTCAATGCGCCAAGGTAAGCAATATTTATCTGGTTATAGTATATATTTCTTTGTTGATTCTATCTGGAGGTCGAGAGTAATTGAACCTTGTATTATTATATAGTGTATATTTTGCTTCGATAATATAAAAATAACCAGAACAGTGAAGACAAACGTTTGTACGGTCTTCACGCAGCATTTCAAACGTTTGTTCATAAAATTACATATTAATTTAACTGTTGTCTGTCAGTATTACCCGAACTCTAAAAAAGCGCAAGAAGCCTCTGTGGAGGAGAGTGTGTCAGTAGAATAGAGGACCCACATATTTGTTGTTTACTCCAGCCTATTATACATATAAACCCTAGTGCCTATTCGTGTCTACCTACACAATTAGTCAATTAGTCAGTACCTCCCTAAAGACATTAATATTTTGATCACTTATTTATAATATATATATATACTTGTATATATATATTATATAACTATGGCTTACTGTAATTACACAGTATTAAGCTTGAACTACTTAAGTACACAGTGAAATTGTATAATTGTATGGCAACTGTTGACATTTTCTGTTTTTCTGCAGGTAACAAGGCAATAATTATGGTCAGGATTTTCATGTAATATTTAAGAAATCCATTACAACACAAGGATGACAAGCTTTTGACCTGGAATCACAACAAATGTGAATAAAACTGTTCCCAATTGATGTCATTGTCATGCGGATTGATTTCTACTCAACTTGTAGCTCTTCTCATTCAAGAGCCCATAAACCTCACTTTATTAAGTTTTATATAATATTGTGTATATTGAAGTGACAGAATAAAATGAATTTTTACATTGATCTGATGTCTTTATGAGTGTATTTTCAAAATATTATGGTTTGGGCAAGGTAATAAGTAAAATATATTTCTGGTTCATATAGTAAAGCCATTAAAAGTAGGCCAGCTTTATAATTTTTAAAATTTACTTTAGAATTTTAACTATGCGCGCGTAATCTGACACTCGATTATATGCGACATAAGCCAGAACACTTTAAGACCAGACTTTTTATTAATAATCACGCAAATTCAGTTTGGGAAGTTATATGCTTAAACTAATGGAATATCGCTCGTTATCACGCATTTAATGATGCGCTCGATTCGCTATACGAGTCCTTTCGGAAACTGTTCATCGCGGGGTCTATATATTTCGCAATGTGGTCTACAATTTTAAATGTAACCAGACTAAAGTCGGGTGGTTGTCATGACAATACGTACAACCGCTCAAGCAATTTGTTCAAGCGTAAAAAATGTCGCCATAGAAAATATATATTGATGTTCCAAAGTTGAATTTCAGCCGCTTGGGAGGGAAGGTTCCCAAGGCCTCTCGTGCTTCTTTATACACTTAATCGCTGCCAAATATACTCAACTTCGTCGCTCCAATTTGTAAACTTGTATTTAAAACCGTAACAATCAGTATATCGATATATGTGCGCGATTCATGGCTATGCTTTGATTTCATCGGATTTATCTCAGCAACAAGTGCCGAAAAGCAACGATACAAATTGGTACGTTGAATACCGATCTTAGATAGTATGTTCTGTATTTAAATATTAGCGTGGGACAATGGCAATCCTACCCTCCCGAGCGCGTTTTGAAATGCGCTATTTTATCGATGGTTTTACGCTTATAACTGCTCAAGTAATATCCTATTGCAAAGGTATGGACTACCAAAAAAATCCTAAAATTCATACGAAGAACATTAACTCAAGAAACAAACACATTGTTGCAATTATAATATTTTAATGATTTTTGTTTTATTTTCTCCGATTTAACACGGCCGAGGAGACTGGACCCATACATTAACGTACCTGAGTTATCATTCAACCAATGAGATTACCCCATTTTTTTATTAGGAATCAAGGTTATCATTCAACCGATGAGGTTAACCTATTTTTTTAGATGTATTATAAACTTTTGATTCTAAATTTTTAGTCACAAGATAATCATGGCTCGTGTGAAGCAGACCGAAAAAAATGTTGAATGTGGAAAAACAATTGCTCGGATAGAAAGTAAGGGTAAAGATATACCCAAAATGTTAAAACAACGACGTCTACAGCAACAAGATACACGTAGTCAATTACAAGAAATCAGAAGAAAGAAAGTAAAACATCGCCAAACTAAAGACATAAAATAAAACAACTTGCTAGTTGATAAACTATTTTCTCAAATTTATCTAAATCATGCAGATAATAAAAAGTAGCCTTCAAATAAAAAGGATCTAAAAATATAAATAAACACAACAATATGTAAAATCAAGACTAAAACAACGATTAAGTCTATGTAATGTATTACAAAGATAAGACCCTCCATATCCCATGGGTTTAGGAATTGTAAGATTAGTTTGATCATCAGTAATAGTAATAGAAATAAAATGGTAAATATCATTTTTAGGGTTATAACATGTTTGAATTTCAATAAAAAATTATCTGAATGATTATAATTCAAATGAAAAATAGATTTAAATAATGTTTGAGCTGGTATTAATAGTAAGTTCTGATAACGCGAACATAGTTTTCCACCATAAATAAAATATTTTCGTTGTGTATGAACTACGGGTATTATATATTATTGTTTATCTGTTACGATTCTCCAATCCTTGCATTCATCTTGGTTCATTTCAGTTTTCATTTTTTCAATATATGCGTAATCTCCATAACCCCTTCCAATATTTCTCGATTCAATTTCCACACATTCAATAATTCCACCATAGTAATAGTCACATAAGTCACAGACGGCAAATAATAATCCAATGTAACGGTTACGAAAATGTTGTATATAATAAACAATTTTTAATATGGTCTTAATATTGATTTCTTGTTCATTAGCTTGCTCATAGGTTCTTTTATGACCAATTTTTCACGACATTCTCAAAAACGAAAGATGGAACGCGTTTAAACAATCGACTTATATATATACTATTTTTACATTCCTAAAATATATATTTCCACACGCAGTTTGATCTTACACAGTAAATGTTGATGAAGAATTTAACACGAAATTAATTTGATAACATTTGAAAAGTACTATTGTAACTACAACGTATAAACTAATCACACGAATATTAATAAATCAACTGATTTGACGTGTGTGTGTTTTAGAACAAAATTATGGATTCGTGTCTCTAATCTCGCAACACACAACCCATAGGGTCAACTAATCCCCGAGTATTTGTTTAGAAGAAGTCGCTAATTATGAAATCGCGTCTCTAATACCGCAACACACAATCATTGTTCATGACTATTATAAATATTCTGTATGACATGAACGCTTTACTGAACGAGCTCTAATTGGTCAAACCATCCTACCCACAGTAACACATAGTAACGCAGGATGCTCTTATAAAACCTGGTGTATGTTCGAAAATAATTAATATCCGTCTGAGTACAAGAGAGAGAGAATGGCAAAAATATTTGAGAAGAAGAACGTGAACAGCGAAACAGAAATTAAAGAAGCAGATGACTACATTAGAGATGGATACAACTGATAATCAACAGAAAAATATGAAGAGCTCAGTATCGAGGAGTTGTATATGGGTAAATATAATTGTGCATTAAACAAATGTAAAGAAGAAATATCCCAAGAACTACAAAACATTTTTTTTATCTCATATCACTCATATAATGGATTGTGAATGTTACCAGTTTAAGGAAGAGAGACCCAGTTATCGTGAAGTAACTCTTCTTGAACTTCAAACGAAGAAGTATTTTATTTATCATTGTTATGATGGCAAGTTAAAACCTTACAAGGAACTAGCTCGAAGGGAACGTTACACCGTCTACTATCAATATCGATGTCATGGCTTAGACTATTTATCTGAAAAACAATCAAGACATTATTTTAGTCAAAGTGAACTTATAAATAGATTAAGTTTTTTTATTTCGTAATGTTTTTTCACCGAATGCTATTATCGGTTATAAAGGTGGTGATAACGAATCTTCTTTAGTTAAAACACTTCAAGAGAAAACTAATTTATATTGTGTTAATCTTGAATAATTTGGAATTGAGAAGTACGATCATTTACTTTCGTTTTATAATCTTAAACCAAGAAATTTTCGGTATCATACTAGCGAACCAAAATGTTTATTGTATCATTGTAGTTTGTTTGAATGTCTTTTATTTGCTGCATGTTTGTTTAGTAAATTAGAAGATGAGGATAATGAACGATCCGTACTGGCTATGTATGAAAAGGAATTTAGTTTTTAAAAATTATTTTGCTGAAATTTTTCCTAAAAAAAAAATATTGAAAATATTATTATTTTGTTCTCAAATTTAAAAAAAATAAATACCCTAGTGTTTTTTGATTTAAAAAAACTAAAAAAATATTGAATGTATTTTCCTTTTTTTTTAGAAACACAAAGATTGTTTAAAAAATTTGCAAAAGTACATTTAAGAAATGCTTATTTTTTAAAAATAAAACGTTACACTAGAAAGTTTTTATTTTGTTAATGATGTACACGTTGTCAAAAACAATATTTTGTAAAAATAGGAGAAGTTTTAAAAAAAATAAGATGATCATAGAAACTCTTGGTACATTTAAATATATAAAAAATGATATCATTATACATATAGTATAAATAAAATGTTCTTAATTATTTATATTTGTCTTATTGGAAAGCAAAAATGAGTCAGAAAAATCATCCATCAAAGTGAACGTTTTTGGCTTTATCATCCAAAAACATTCGCGACAGTTGCTTTAAAATCACAAAATCAAAAATATATTTTTCAAGAAGCTCCTTGGACACAAGGTGTAATACCGTCGACCTTTGTTACCTATAATAAAATTAAAACAAATATTCGAAGTCCAGGTTTGTTTGCTTATTTTTCATTGAGACTTGGTAACAATAGAAAATTTCAAATAGCAAAACAGATTTATCGTGTGGGAGAATTAGAAGCAAGAAAAAAAAATTGGTATAAACGAAAAATAATTCATAGTATCGATGTAAAAATTAAAAATAATATTTGTGAAGAATATCAAGAGGTATTAGGATGGAGTATTGTTGAAATTAAAAAAGAGGTATTCGAAGAGGGTGAATTGGGATCATATATTGGACGACATAGTAAATATTATTTTAGCCCTAATCATTGTTTATTGACCCCGAGAAAAATGTCTTTAACAATAATAAACATTTTGTAGATTTAGCTTATAATTTACCTGCTGACGAAGATTTTATTTTGATTCAAAACATTCAATTTATGGATAATTATATATTACTAAGCGGTATTAAAGTTTACGAAGCTGATAAACCCTATATTGAATACGATATGACTATTGTTTATTCCGATGGATTTACATAGAAATGTCTATATATAAGATCATTTTCAAGATGTGTGTAAGTGTAATGGCTATTTTTCAGAGAACAACAAAGCAAGAGGGATATAAGATTTATCACGACTTCATACAATATAGTTTTTTGGAATCCGTTTTTTTTTTGAAATTAGTAGGAAGTGTGGATGATGAAAATTCAAGATATCATCTACTAATATCTATATCTAATTATGAAGACAACTTGCGGTATAAATTTATACTGGAAGTAGAATGTTCAAAAAATCACGAGATGGACATTATACAACAAGAGAATCAACAAATTCATGAAGAATGTTATGAATTTCTTCGTAAAATATGCGAAGCATGGAATGAGTCCCGATTCCCACGTATCAACAACAAACAAATTGGAGAATATTTAAAGATTATTGATTATTATAGAAAACATTGTTTTACTTATGAGTGCTTTAAGAGTATTATAGCATTATATTATGATTATATTGTTTATAATAAAACAGTGAAATACTCGTGTAAAAAATGTAAAGGGGAATGTGAATGTAATTTGTATTACCCTAATTTCTCCAGTGTAATTTTTAAAGAAATAAGAGCTTATAATGTAAAAAAATATTCAATTAACAATAATATCCTCTTATGTAACGAAATAATACAATGAATGTATTTTTATTTTTTTATTTAAAATTAATACATTAAAATCTTATCGAGATTGTTTCTGGGTCTATGATACACAAGCCCTCCTTTTTGAAAATGACCTTTGATTTTTTTCGTTCCTTGTTTTGCTATATTTTTTACTAAATTAGCTTCTTTTTTAAGCCCTTTTTAAAAATATTTTATAAAAAGATTGCTGTATTTACTGATTGTTTTATTTCCTCCAATTTGTCTTTTTTTCCCTATAAAAATACCCCCACGTTGTCTTTTTTCCCCCTTAAACGTACCGCCACGATAATTTATTTTTCTTTTTACCATTGTTATGAGGGTTGTTTTCTCTTCCAATAGTTATCACCATAGTCTGCGAAAATTTCTTCATGTGCTTTTATATGATTTATACTTTCTAAAAACTTTTTTTTTATTTGGATCGTAAACAAAATCGGAATTATTTTTATATATAGAACCGGGTTTCCCATTATTCGCATAACGTGCTGCTGCGTGAGTTGTCAAATAAGCATCAATACAATTGTTTGCATCGTTACAAATACTATATACAGCATTATTGTTTTTACCATATTTACGATCCAATTTGGCTTGTGTTGTTTTTTTACCTGTGTAATAAGAAATATTACGATTGGGTTTAAAAGTTTTTTACCAAGCAAACAATCCTTCGCCAGCATTGGGGATATTTGATTTCTTGATACGTAAGTTATTTTGTTTTGCTAAATGAATCCAACATTTTTTTGTTTTAGCTGTTCATTTACGACATCTTATTTTTTTAAGGTTTTACTTCTACATTGAAGAACGTGTCGTATACTTTGAGATTTTTCACTGTTCCGTTTTTTTCGAGGTAATTTAATTCTTACCATTTTTTAAAATTTTTTAATTATTCCTAAATAATCTTTTTTTTTCAAGATTCTGAATAAAATTTACCATACATTCTACTTTATAGATAATATCTTCGGGACATTTATATTTTTATTTTTCTAATAGTTTTATTCTTTGTTTTAAAATCTTTGATGAAATAGGTATTATTTTTTCTTTATCTTCTGTAAAATTTAGTAAACATTCCTTTAAAAGAAACGGTGTAAATAATATTGAGGGATCATTATCTTGAATTTCATATCCATATAAGGTAAATTATACGTATTTAAATAAATTTCAATATAAACAAGTTTACTCATTATTTTTTACTCTCTTTTTTTGTTTTAGTTTTTTTTTTAATGGGTTCTTTATTATCAAAAACACTCCCTCCTATAGTTACGTTGACATGCATTAATATACAGGATTCATACGATGTTACTATTGATCGTGTTGATGGTGAAGACGAAAACATAAATAAAAATAAAAGTAAATGTTTTTCTTGTTTTAGAAAAAAAAGAAGATGAATGATGATCAGAAAAAATTAAAATATAGTCAACAAAATATAGATAAAATTGTAATTTTATTTAATAAGAAAAAAGAAATTAAGAAAAATGAAAAAATAGACGATTATTTTTCTGTTAATCATATAGAAAATATTAGTAGAGAAAAATTTAAAGTCACTGAACAGCATTTTTCATTGAATGTTTCACGGGAAAAAACGGTTAATTTTATTAGTTTTATTCAATCGTTATCGTTAGTTTTTTCTTATTTAATTAACATTGCACGTGTAAATGTAAAAAGTGATGATGATTATGTTAGATTTATCTTTAGTAATGCTCCAAAAAGTGTTTTCTCTACAGCCGTTTTACACGTGAAAGACTTTGACGTTAAATATTTCTTAAATATTATGGAAAATTTATTCAGTGTAATAAAGAAATAATAGTTAATGGATGGAATAGTAAGGTAATAGTTCAAACTTTTCCTGCATGAATAAGTACAAATAAAAAAAAGAAAGTTTATTAAGGAAAAAGTATTTATAATAGATTGAATGAGGGAAATGCTACTGATAAGGGCGGTGTGAAAAGTAATATGTATGTAAAAAAATATGGTCGTAAATTTCGCATGGGTGTATTTTATATTCTTAGCGATGTATTATTTCGTACAGTGAAAGATTGTTGTTTTGCTTTAGCAATATTAGTGGGTTTATCGTTTTTAAAACAAGACGATAAATATTTTATAATGAAAAGAAAACTCAATAAACCTGTTGATGATTTATTTACTTGTAAAGAAATACGAAATGTATATCGGGAATGTGGGATAGCCGCGGGTAATGTTGATGCTACACAGTTTAATTTTGTATATAATAATTATTTAAAAAAACAGGGTGTTGATTTGTTAGTGTATGCTGACACTCATTCCGATGATATAATTTATGATTCACGAACTGATAGTAAGGGTAATCTTATTAAATTGACTAATGAAATTGTGTGTTTACGGTTAAATAATAATCATTACAATGTAGTTTTCAGCATAAACGAATTATCTAAACTTAACACCAATTATTTTTGTGTTAAATGTATGAGTTATTTTACACGACATGAATATATCTATAACCACCTATGCACTACAAATAACTTAACTTGTTTACGATGTTATAAATATCCGAATAATTGTAAAGATAAAAATAATAAACTTATTTGTAGCAGTTGTGATATAATTTTTTTATGATGAAAACTGTTTTACAAATCATTTAACGAATAAAATTTTTAAACCTTCTCAAAGTAATTATGATCGTTTAAAACCTTGTCGATATCATTTTTTTTGTAAAACCTGTAACAAAATTTGTTCTCAATTCTTTTTCATTTTTTGTAATAAAACAGTTAAACATGATTGTAGCAACGATTTTGTTTTCATTGTGATAAATACATGAAACAACCCCATTATTGTTATGTGATACCCCTTTCATTTGAATATAAAAAGGTGAAGAAAGTGAACCCACTTTATTTTGTTTTTGATTTTGAAACAAAAATAAACAAAACTAAATTGCTCGTACATTTTTATTGTATTGTCCAAAAAGTATGTAAAAAATGTCAACGTAATGAATTAAAAAAAAAAAATTTTTGAAAAAAAGATGATCAAGAAATTATCAATAATACTATTGAAAAATTAGTTGTTGCGGGAATAGAAAATTTATTTTTGATAACAATGTTATTGAAACTTTATGTGAATTTATGGTTGAACAAACAAATTCCGTTTGGATAGCTCATAACGGGGGTAGATTTGATACTATTTTTATTTTTAAATATTTTTTAGAAATAAAACAGATAATACCGAATACTATAATGAACGGTACTAAAATAATGAGTTTAATAATTAAAGAACAAAATATTAGAATCCTAGATAGTTATTTGTTTTTAAGTATGAAATTAGCAGATATGCCAAAAGCAATGGACATTCAAGGGGAAAGTAAGGGATTTCATCCTTATGAATTTTACGATTTAACTTAGGAGGGTGAAATTGTAGATCGAAAATTTTTTGATACGAAACATATGAATACAGCAACACTTAATGAATTTGAAAAATGGTATTTAGAAAAAAAGAAAGAGAAATATATATTTCGTAAAGAGATTTATTATTATTGTTGTAGTGATGTAGATATTTTAAGAAAGGGTTGTGTTAAATTTTCTACAATGATAGGTGCAATTGGTCATATTACACCCTTTTATGCAAAGAATTGTATTACAATTTCTAGTTTAGCTTTGAAAGTGTATAGACTTAATTTTAAAAAAAAAATTGCGTGGGAATTATTCCTGATTCGGGGTTTAGGGGGGGGGGGGGGGGGATGTAAAACAAAGTTTAATTGCTATTGATTGGTTAGATGAAATTAATCGAGAATTAGGGGGAAATTTAGAATATATGTTCACAAAATGGTGGAAAAAAAATTCTAGGACGTTTTGTCGATGGTTTTTTTAATGATACAATATATCAATTTAATGGTTGATTTTACCACGGATGTCCCAAATGTTTTGACCCCTACGCATTAAACGTTCTTAGGAACGAAAAATTTAGTAATTTATATGCAAATACACAACGTTTTTATTGGACAATAAAAAATGCCGGTTACAAATTAATCGAGATGTGGGAATGTGATTATTTAGAAGAAAAAATATATACACAGAAACAATTAATTGAAAAGAAAAGAAAATTTTATCCGTTTACTCCTTTAACACCACGTGACGCACTATATGGTGGACGAGCTTCCCCAGTGTGTTTATTTAAAGAAACAAACCCCAACGAACGAATAAGTTATGTAGATTTAACATCGCTATACCCCTATGTACAAAAAATTATGATTTTCCTGTTGGTCATCCTACTATTTTACTTGGTAAATATTGTAATAAAATAAAAATCAAGGACATATTTGGTTTAGTAAAATGTTGTATTTTACCCCCTCAAAATATTTATTTTCCTGTTTTACCTGTTACAATAGATGGGAAATTATTATTCCTTTATGTTAATAAATGTAATTTAATGTTGCTGTGAATAAATGTAATAAATGTGAACATAATGAAAGCGATCGAAACTTAACGGGTACTTGGACTAGTATTGAGATTAATGTTGCTATAGATAAGGGATATAAAATAATAGCTATTTAAGAAATATATCATTTTGAACGCAAAGAAAATTTTTTTTCACAATACGTAAATCAATTTTTAAAAATCAAACAAGCATCTTCAGGAATTCCTACGGATTGTTTGAACGCTGATGGAAGTAAAAATGATGATAAAATTAAAAAGTATTGTAATGATTATTTAAAAAATGAAAATGTTTTTTAGATAAAGAAAAAATAGAGAAAAATCCCGGATCAAGCACTATTGCAAAAACATTTTTAAATTCGTTATGGGGAAAATTTTTCCCAACACGAAAATAATACACAAGTGTGTTTTTTAAACGATTATGAAGAATTGTTAAATATAGCCAATGATAAAAGTAAAAAATTAACATCGATGGAATTTACGAACGAAACATTATTGAGTTGTACATATGAAAAAATTGATGATGCAACAACACCTCTAAAAACGGGAAATGTAATCATTGCATGTTTTGTTACTGCATATGCACGTTTAAAATTATATGAGTTACTCGATAAATTAGGTGATCGCGTTTTATATTTTGATACAGATTCTGTTGTTTATATATCTAATGAAAATAATTATAAGGATGTTAAAACGAGAAATTATTTAGGAGAGTTAACGAATGAATTAAATGAAAATGAATGGATAACAAATGTTTGTTCAACGGGTCTAAAATGTTATGCGTATATAACTAATTTAAATCAGGAATGTATTCATGTCAAAGGTTTTACCAAAAAATGAAACAATAAAAGAAAAATTGAATTTTTTATCCTTGACACAATGTGTTAAAAATCAAGATCATATCATTGAAATTAAATATCACAATAAAATATGTAAAGATAAACTTAATCATTTTTATTGAGGATAAAATAAAAACATTTTCATTTACATTTAATAAACGTGTTCCTAAAAATAATTTTAATACGTTTCCGTTTGGATTTTCAGATAACTGAAATGAACAATGTTTCATTACCATTTCAACACCCTTTTATGTTAACGTTATGTTGTCCCAGTCAAAGTGGGAAAACATTTTGGATATTACAATTATTGAAAAATATTAACACTATGATTACACCTACAATTGTTAAAATTGTTTATTTATATTCAATTTATCAACCTCTGTACGCTGAAATGGAAAAAGTTCTTGCGGAAAAAACAGATATTATTGTTGAATTTATCGATTGTCAAAAGGGTATTCCCCGCATTACCGATATACAAACGAATACCCGTGAAAATACTTTAATAATATTAGATGATCTCATGTTAGTTGCAACATCATAAAAAGAAAATCGTGAAAGAATAGATAATATTGCAACTCAAGATGTTCATCATCGTAATATTAGTGTTATTTTTACATGTCAAAATTTAACATATGGTAATGGTAAATTGCGAAATTTACGTGTCAATAGTCAATATTATGTTTTGTAAAAATTAATAGAAATAGATTTAATAAAGTATTAAGTGAAATTAATGATAAACCCTATGGTTATCTGGTATTTTATAATTGTAGAAAAGGGTATGAAAATTGTAGAATTAGAACCAATGTATTTCCACATGAATCAACAATAATCTATGATTTGTAAATAAATGAAAAAATAAATTTTTATTTTTTTTTCAAAAAAAAAAGTTGTTGAAAATCGTTTTTTAAAAAGTATATATAGTATGGGGTGAATATATTGTATATGAATGTTTTTAAAAAAACATGGCAAGAAGAAGATATAGAAGCAGAAGAGGGATAATACTTAGAAAAAAAAAGAAAAAGGGGGTAGTGTTCTAAATTGTTTAGGACCTTTGGGACAAATAGTTGGAAGTCAATTGGGATTGGGTATTCGAAAAAGAAAAACAAAAAGAAAACAAAAAGGAGGTTTATTTGGTATACCCAAAAGTGCCCTAGATTACTTACACAAAGGGTCCTAAAAATATAAAAGCACGTCAACTATATTTTTTAAAAAACATAGTAAGAAAAAGATATGGAAGGAGTGTTACCCTTAGAAAAAAAAAGAAAAAAGGGCTGTGGATTGGTAACATTATTACCCTTAGAAAATATAAATGAATAAAACAAAAGGAGGGTTCCTTTTTTCGCTGTATAATGCAATAAAATAAACCACTGTAAATTAGTTAATATTTGTTTTTTAATTAAAAATTGGCATTATTAAAACTACAACATGACTGATTGTCATTACTCTTACAATTTTTTTTACATTTTTTATTCGCGTTTTCAGATACCCAATACTCAATCTCAACATTAATATTAATAATTACTTTTCTCATTTGATCCGATTGTAAAAAAAATTTCAAACCCTTCTAAATTATTATTTAAAAATATAATTAATGAAGATAAATCATAAATTCCGTCGGGTATAATACATTTATCCGATGCAAAAACGAACTCACTGTTTCCGTATACCGTATTATTAAATTCTTTAGGTATAAAATTCTTATAGGGTATGATAAATGAAAAAAAAAACATTCTTCACCTACAATATTTTTTGTTGTTTGGGGATAACAAACTTGTAAAACTTCTAAAAAAACATTCATTGTTCAAAGCATCAATAGGCTGTGCAATTTTCATTTCAAAATCATTAATCAAATTATTTTGAAGTCCTCTTGATTTTGAATTACTAGCAATGTGGAAATTCATTTTTTTTTAAAAACTTGTAATTCAGCACGATAAAAAATTCGTTGTACGTCTTCTAATTTATATGTAACGGGGTCAGTGATAAATACTTTTTTAATAATATTTTTTTAATAAAGACTACTTTTTTCAAAAATATTATTTTTTACTCTTACAATACGAACACGAGTTCCTTCTTGTATCAGACCTTGAGTAGCAAGGTGAAGGCTAAAAGGGATGACTCAAAAGGACCTTTACATTTTTTAGAACTACTAATCCTAACCCTAATCTCAATCTTAATCCTAACCCTAACCCTAACCCTGATCCTAACCTTGATCCTAATCTTAAACCTAGCCCTAACCGTAGCTATCCATAACCTAACGAAAAATAAAAAACAGAAAAAAACAGAAAGGTCCTTTTGAGTCATCCCTTTTAGCCTTCCCCGAGTAGCAATAGGATATTTTAAATGATCACGTACTATTTTATTTTTTACTTTACGTATATTTCCTTTTTTTTCTTCACGATAAATTTCAAAAGGTGTTGCACCAGCTAATGCTTTATGTGGGGAATTATTATAACGATTAACAATAAGGGGTAAATACTGAATATATTCAAATTCTCCAGTCATTGTTAAAACACGACGAACCATTGCTTTTAAAGTTCCAATTACACGTTCCACATGCGATGCTTTTATTTCTCTATTATACGTATGAAATACTTCAAAATTATACTTTTTACTTAATTTCGTACGTATATCTTGAAATTCTGTTCCTTCATCAATTTGAATTTTAAGAAGAGCTATTCCTTCTTCAATAAGAATACTTTCAAATTTATTTTTAACATTATTAGACGTTTTCTTTTTTATTAATTTTACCCAACAAAATCTTCAAAAAAATATCAATACACACCAACCAATAACGATATTGATTATTATATCGGGCTAAATCTTTATTTTCAGCTAAATCAATTTCCAATTGTTCATTATTTTTATTAACAGAATATTTCAAATATATATTTTTACATGATAACTCTTTATTTACAGTATTACCATATAAACATAATGTATCTTGTATATTTTTACAACATTTAAAACGATAATAAAAAATTTCTGAAAGTACTGTTGGGTTTAAAATGTGGGGTAAACAAACATCATCATCACTTTCTACTTTTATTTTCTTAATCTTTTCGTCATCGTTGTCGTCGTCATCGACGTGGTCGTCAAAATTGAGTGTGATAAGGGATTTATTTTTCTTCAATACTCGTTTTTTTACTGTGATAGGTGCGGATTTATGTCATGTAGCATGATTATACTTTCTTAGGGCAATAATATATTCATCCAAGGAATCTTTCTTTTTAATATGAAAACTACTCCAGTCATCAGACCATACGATTTCACTTGACGTTGTTGGCTGTTGGTGTTGGATCATCGTCAAATTCCATTGCATCATCGGGTAATTCGTTATCTTGATGCTTATAACAGATTTCCAAACCACCCCACGGATCTGTACGAACAACCAAATGGCATGTTTGCTTTTTCCAATTAGCAAATATTGCCACTTCAAAAAATATTTGCACCGATTTCTCTTGAATGTTGATTTTATTAAGAACATTCAACAATGAAGGAATATGATCACTTTTCACTTCAACAGCGCATTCAATGTGTACTTGTCACATCTTTTATTTGTAGGGTATACTTTTGCGAGAATAGCATTACCGTTGATTTTTTTTGTGCAAATATTTTTGCAGACAAATCTGTATACGATTGCATTTTATAAAAATGGTCATGTTGTTGTCTCGCATAAAGTTCCACCATCTCTGAATCTGTTCGCAAGTGAAGGGTAAATGGTGAATCACTGTAGGTACAGTGCTTATTTATACTCTCTTCACAATTATTTATTTATTAATAAAATAAAAAATATGTACACTATAGAATAATTCATAATAAAAAAATGTAATCCATCAAAATGAGTTGTACGAGATGGTGCATATATACTGTAGGTCTAATGCTGTTTTTGGAGTGTACTCTACGAGTATACATTAAAATATTTTTGTTATAATATATTTGTATCAAACTGTGAAATAAAAAAAAGTTTTTATTTCACTAATAACGTGTATAATTGATTACAACATTTTATATCAAATAAAATTTTTTTTTCTTTGCATAACTCCTAAAATTTTACATAACTATCTATGTTGTTCTTTTGTTTTTATTTTACATTCTATTTTATTTTCTAGAAATGCAACAAGTGCTTTACCTATTCTCCCATTTCCATCGGGAAAAGGATAAATGGTTTCAAAAATAAAATAAATCAAAATTGATATATTTTTTCGTTTATAGTTTTTTACGTAAAATTCATCTAAATGTTCCATATATTGTTCAATATATAAAGGATCAACCCTTCATGAAATCCAACAAATCTTTTTTTTTTACGGTAATTTCCAGCATTCGTTAAATGGGACATAGATATTTCATGAATAGTTTTACAACATTCACTTATTTTCCATTTTTCCTTTTTTTCCATATAAAATTTTCGAAGGGCAAAACAAAATCTCCCACATTTCATCCAAAACTCTTTTTCATTCTCTTCGTCTTCTTCCATTCGTATAACATCATACGCAAACACTTTAAATTTTATACAGTCTTTTAATTCGATTTATTTTAACATACACCTTTGTTCACTAATACTTTTATAAAAAAATATCTCAATTGACATTCGGTTCACTCAGTTCGTTTTCATATATAGGATTTTTGAAATTAAATTATAATTCAATGTTGTTTGTATGTAATTTCTTATCATACTAAATAAATATTTTACTTCTACATCAAGCATTATTACATGTGCAAATATTTTCTCTTTATACATAAATTCACACATATTTCCCCCATAATCCTTTATTCGCGTAACATCGACAGGTAGTAGGGAGTGATTTTCATTTAAATCATAATTACTTTTGTTTAAAATACTTAATTTCAAAGGATCAAACTCAAAAAAATAACTTTTACTCTTACAATTTTTATACCGACATTTATCAAAGGATACTTTACCTTTTTAAATACATATAAAATCTCAAAAATCATATCTAATATTTTTTTCGGAAAGATCTTTTTTTTGTCTATTGAGTAAACGTCCTATAGGGTTATGCTCACGACAATAAAATATAAAACATGAAGTGACCATCATAAGATTTTTAGTTGAACCACAATAAACATAAGAATTGAAAATACTAGGTGCTACCATTAATAAATAAATATATAAAAAAAGAGAGAAATCACCTTTCTAGCTATTTATGTGCTTAAATTTGCTTAAAAACTTTCTTTTCCAAAACCCATGTTATAAAATAAACATTTTCTTTCAAAGGTTACATTTTGTAGAAAATATGTATAATGATACTTATCATTGGTGTGTAAGAATTGAAATAAATCTAAGTGGTTTTCAAAGGGTAATAAAATAAATAATCCTTTAGAACAATCGGGGAATGAAAAAAAACTAAAGCATAACTCGTCTGATTCAACTAGTATAGTACGTTGAAAGAGTGTTCTCTTCAAGGAATATTTTCTTTGACTTGCTTTTAAATTCGGTATCATATAAGAGAAACGATCTTCTAGAATAAAATAGGATTCCATTCCATGGGTCGCCTTGATTTTTTCCATATAAACTGTATATCTTTCTTCGTGGGGTTGAGTTTTTTCACGCTCAAGTGCGTTAATGCGTGGGTCATGCTGTGTTCACCTCATTAATTTGGCAAAAATATTTTAAAAATTCATAGAAAATGAACCAAAGCAATGTCCTAGTACAAATCAATTTTGTTCAGTGCATAAGTTTCTTGTCTACATACTGGTATATTTTTGGTTGTCATAGAAACAAGTCACGTGATGTTAAGATTATTTAATTCGTCAATTTATAGTCTTCAACTTTAATGACGTTGCGTACAGGGAAATCATCAACCAGAGATCAGCTTTTTATGTCTACAGTTCAGACGCATGTTAAAGTTCGTTATGCTTACTTCGAAGATTAATTTAATAAAATACCACAGATGTAATTGATGATCGAATTTATTAATTAACGATTTCGTGTCGTTTAACGCATTTTATTCCCCATTTTTTTCATCATCGCGAATCTTTGAAGTTTGACTGAACAAGTTTAAGTTATTATAAGTTATATTGTGTGAATAAATTCTTTGAAATTATTTCAAGTCATCGTCCGCAAAGCAAACGAATATATTGTCGTTACTTTCAAAAGTATCCGCCATGTTTGGCGAAATATATCGCTGCGGCATAATATACTTAATCAGCGGTTAGCTGAATGAGTGTTGTTGTCTCGGTGATGATTCAAAATGGTAGAATAAAAACAACTGAACCACCAATTTTACAGTTCGATCTTTACTGTTTTGTGCAGGCTATACATGCATGGGTGTAAATTAACTATTATATCCGATGAAACGAATACATATTTCTGCAATCAGTGCATTTATTGACGGGAATAATGCATCAATTGGAGAAAATAATGCCCGTACCACAAACAAAACAAATCACGACACTGGGAGACAATTTTGTTGATTTATTTTATTTGCGCACACTTTTTGTTTGAAATATCTTAACGCACGTTCATAATACTTGTCTCGACAATGTAATTTGATGCTTAACTTGTCTTGAGATACGCGCGTGACCGTAAATTAGGCGCCAACATTCAAATATACATTCAATAACTAGGACTGAATAAAATTATTAGATCCATATTTTGGCTTTTTAGCTCAGGCTGTGCAAGGACTTGTCTTTCAACCTTTATATAGAGTTCATTGGTTTGATATATTACTACCTCTACATTGGTTTCTTATTTCACTTATGTCTCGATCAATTCCAAGCGTGACCATTGTAACGCGCTTTGACGACAAATAAGTAACAACTTTAATTAATAAAAATGACCAACTTATATACACGTTGGCATGCATATAATTAGCACATGCATAAATTACTAATCGTCACATCCTTCTCTGTTTAAAGCTAAATAAATTCCATTCTCTAGAAATATATAAATTGTCTAAATATATTGTAAATAAACTAAATATATCGTGTCCGGTCAGTTCGTCATTTAAGCTTGAAATCGGTCTGGTGCGCGTTTATCTCTCGTTGACCTTCTCACTATTGGTGGACCATTGGAAGATAATGCTGAAGGATGTGGAGCGGAAATCTCGTCGTTAGATGTTACACAGGGAATCACTCTTGGAGACTTCATAGGCGAACCACCAGACTCGGGTTGCATTTGCACGGCTTGTGCTGGCGTCGGACGTAATGTTGTTCCAGATGCTTGCTTTGCATCTGAACTAGTAGGTAGATTCATCAGGCAATCTTCCGAAGTAGACCGCAATTGGCGTCTATTGCGTCTGTATTTCTGATTACCACACAGCACATCATAGGAACGTATACCAGCCTGTTTTATGCAGATCGCCTGCGACCATTTCTGTTCACCAGGAAGTCTCATTCGCACGATTTCACCAGCGTTCAAAGGTGAAAGAACATGAGCCTTGGTATTGTAATTCCGTCTTTGCTTTTCTTTCGCTTCTTGTAGACCTGCCGTCACTCTTTCACATGGGGTTACTCGCTGCATTAATAGTTCCGCAGTCGTCGGAAGTCGCGTTCTGGTCCTCCTTGAGAACAGCTTCTGTGCTGGACTAGCACCAACTCCCTCACTGGGTGTATTCCGGAACGCCAACAAAGCAAGATAAATGTCAGTCTTTGCCATTGCTGCCTTCTTCATCAGCGTCTTGCACGTTTTCACGGCATTCTCTACTTTCCCATTAGATTGAGGATATCGTGGCGAAGACATAATATGTTCAAATTCCCAGTCTTTCGAGAATTTGCGGAATTCAGCACACGCAAATTGAGGACCGTTGTCGGAAATCACAATCTCCGGAATTCCATGACGGCTAAACTGCGCTCTCAGCTTTTGGATAACTGCAGATGATGTGGTACTTGTTAGGCAGTCCACTTCGAAGAAATTAGAGAAATAATCTGCTACTATCAGATAATTTTTATTCTCGAATGTAAACAGGTCTGTCCCAACCTTCGCCCATGGTCGATTTGGTAACTCATGCGACAAAAGTGGCTCTTTACACTGCTTGGGTTGATAGGTTTTACATATCGAGCATTTCGACACGAACTCTTTTACCTGCGTTGACATTCCCGGCCAATACAAAATCTCACGAGCTCTCCGAAGACAACCCTCCATGCCCAAGTGTGAACTGTGTAGACGTTGTGTCACTTCTGCTCGCAGAGCTTGTGAGACCACAATTTTTCCAGACTTGAAAACGAGACCATGTTGACAGGAAATTTCGCTACGAAACGAATAATATGGGGCTACTTCTGGTGACACTCGAAGTCGTGACATCACCCAACCATTCTGGACACATTCCCGAACCTTTTGAAGCTCTGAATCAGTAGATGTAGCACGTCTCAACTCGTTGAGTCGCTCTTCTGTAATGGGTAGATCTTTTACCAAGTTGATTTCCTCTACCTGGGAACAAAACTCCTGGTTTTCTTTTCTTATTTCCACTTTCTTCGGATATGCACGTGACAGCGTGTCCGCAATAAAAAGCTGTGATCCCTTCTTATAGGTAATATTAAGATCATATTTTTGCAATCGCAAAAACATACGCTGCAATCTCTTCGGTGCATCGTGGAACGGCTTCGTCGCAATCTGTTCCAACGGCTTGTGATCTGATTCGACGGTAACCAATCTACCATATACATATTGGTCAAACCGTTCGCATGCGAAAACAATCGCCAATAGCTCTTTTTCCACTTGTGCGTAATTTTTCTCAGCTTGTGTCAATGCTCTGGAGGCGTAGTGAATTGGCTTCCCCACTTGGGTTAAAACGGCTCCAAGACCAGCCTGCGAAGCATCACACTGGATGGTAACTTCTTTCTGTGGGTCGAAAAATGCTAGGACCGGAGCTTCCGTTATACCATTCTTCAACTCGCACCAGGCGCTTTCGTCACTTTCGTCCCAGTGCCACTCTACATCTTTGTGCTCTAGTTGACGTAGGATTTCGCACGACGACGAAAGATTGGGCAAAAATTTTGCTAAATAGTTAACCATCCCCAGCGCTCTTCTTAACGACTTGACATCAGTTGGCGTAGGCATATTCACAATCGCTGCCACTTTGTCTGGATCTACGATCAGCCCGTTAGCTGTTAACCGATGACCAATGAATGGGACCTCTGCAAGGCGTAGTTGAATCTTCTCTGGGTTTAACGTAAGATTTCGTTCTCGAGCGCGTTCCAAAAAACCAATCAGGTTCTTCTCGTGGTTTTCAACTGCTTCCGGTATGGTATCACCAAATCCAATCACCAAAAAGTCATCCATAATGACTTCAACCCCGTCCAAACCTTCAACGAACTCGTGAGCCTTTCTTTGCCATATCTCAGGGGCGGATCGTATTCCAAAGGGCATTCGTTTCCAATAATAGCGTCCAAACGGAGTGTTGAACGTTGTCAGCTGACAGGAACTCTCTGTAAGGTTTATTTGCCAAAACCCAGATTTAGCATCCAAAACAGAAAACACTTTGGCATTGGACAATCTGGTTGCTACGTCTTCCAACGTTGGCAGTGGATAATGACATCTTTTGATGGCTTTATTCAAATCACGCGGGTCAATACACACGCGAACTTTTCCATTCTTTTTCCGAACGACTACCATCGAGGAAACCCACGGAGTCGGTTTCGTCACTTTCGCTATTATACCATCAGCTTCCATCTTCTCGAGCTTTTCTTTAACTGAATCACGGATGGCGATTGCGATTTTCCTAGGTGCATGTATTACTGGCGTATGATCTGGGTCGACTTCGATGTTATATTCTCCAGGGAGACAGCCCAAACCTTCGAATACATCTTTATAATCAAGGAGAATTTTATCCTTTATAATCGGCTTGCATTTGTCGCTCGTAGAAACTTGTCGAACGTGTTTTTTAGGGGCTGTATCGCTGTCTGTAATCTTCACTAAACCAAGCTGTTCGCTAGACTTAAGGCGCAGGAGAGGTGTTTCACAGTGTTCTACAACAAGGAATTGTACTCTATAACCGTGACCGCCACGGTCCAATTCCAGTGAAGTCGCTCCTCTGGGAATAACTTTGGACTTGTTATGCATAATCAACACCGCATTCGTATTGCGTAGACTTCGACCTTGTACATCTCCCGTTACTCGTTTATATTCTTCTCAAGGCATAACGTTGCACGTCGCTCCCGTGTCGATTTGAAATGCAATGTCCTTCTTCTTATTGACCGTGAAGGTGACAAACGCTTGCTGGTTGGTTTTACTGCTGGCCAATGAGCTAATATATAGATATTCAACCTCATGGCTGATTTGGTAACTCATGCGACAAAAGTGGCTCTTTACACTGCTTGGGTTGATAGGTTTTACATATCGAGCATTTCGACACGAACTCTTTTACCTGCGTTGACATTCCCGGCCAATACAAAATCTCACGAGCTCTCCGAAGACAACCCTCCATGCCCAAGTGTGAACTGTGTAGACGTTGTGTCACTTCTGCTCGCAGAGCTTGTGGGACCACAATTTTTCCAGACTTGAAAACGAGACCATGTTGACAGGAAATTTCGCTACGAATTTTCCAGAAGTCATTCCCCACACCTGACACCATGTAACGCGCTTTGACGACAAATAAGTAACAACTTTAATAAACAAAAATGACCAATTATATACACGTTGGCATGCATATAATTAGCACATGCATAAATTACTAATCGTCACAACCATCGCCCCCGGGCATTTGACGGGGGTATTTGTGGGGAAAATAAAGTGCGGTATTTGGCGCTCCGTTGAAAGAAAGTAGATGCGTATCCCCATAATCACTAAGTTTGAGGCAATGCCAATACAGTTGCCAGTGAATTTCCAAAATTCGTTGGCACACTGCACATTGCATATTAGACGAAGTCCGATCCTTTGCTCTAAATATTTCAATGATGTAATATTTGTGTCCGGTATACGAAGTAGCAGCCCCAAACGAACGTGCATATTTAAAACGTAAACAAGTGCCAAAAAAATCGCATGCCAACCGCTATTTAACCATGTTTATTTTAGTACACCATGTGTAGTGCGAAACGTTTGAGTTCAGAAGATGGCGGATGCACCAGATGGCACAATTGCTTTGGAAAATTTCGAGGGAAGTTTGTGACTTCTTGGCTCTTTTATTTGAAAAACTTTTACATCTATTTCAAGAGCCCAACTGTGGGGATTTTGTATCATTAAGTTGACTCCACGGTGGGGCATTTGCAGTGCTCTGACGCCAAAATGTCAAATGCCCATCAAACGCCCGGGGGGGGGGGGTGGTCACGCTTGGAATTGATCGAGACATTAGCTCAATACAAAGACATATTGTAGCCTGTGAACAAAACCTCCCACAAGTGATGGAAAGGCAACTCTACAGTAATTGCATATTTTAGAATTGAGTATCATAGCCAATACCAACTACATGTTAATATACTAAGATAGTGTCAATTGATATCATTGCATGACAACACTGACTCACATTATGGATTATAGCCTTGGCCTTGGCAGGCAATAGGCACCTCTCAATTTGTTACCAATTATAATGTAACAAACTAATATTATAGCAAAATAATAAGTTAATAGTCGCTTAAAATGTCATCCACTACAGCAGAGGCCAAAGGCAGAATATGACCATGGCTCACCTTTCTTAATCATACCTGCTGTCATATGATTAGTGATTACCTATACTGTACTTTTAAGTTGCAATGACACAGCTGGGTAAAATTTGTGGAGGTAAATACAGATGACTGACCCACAAAGCTAGGAGTACATCTCTCTTACATGTATATCCAAAATATGTCACCATTATATACATGTATAGATTATAGACTTTTAGTAGAAACTGACCACGGTCTATTACAAATTCTGCATTCTGATTGGCTACTCAACCGTTGTCTATTCGTGATAGACCATGATGACAAAACACGCTCAAAACAATAGCAGAAAACTCTCGTTTTGGGGAGGTTTCAGCTAAGTTTTGGGATAATTTTTTGGAGAATGCATGATTTGTAATAGTCCACTAATTTCTTTCTACTAAAACAATTAGACAACTCGTCCTCATTGTTTATGAGCGAATAGTCAACTCAGGCTTCGCCTTCGTTGACTATTCGCTCATAGACAACTCGGACTCGTTGCATGTCTAATTGTGAAATAGTCAATGTTGTGCAAGCAAATTATTTTCGCATCGGTGTGTGCCTAATTTTCTAGGAATTCAGACACAAGGCAAGCCCTTTTCGCTGATTATGGAGTTCTTAGGTCATGGAGTAGATTACATGAGTGTACACAAGTTATTATTTGATAGTACATTGAGCAAGGAAAGATCCAAGATGTCCATGCCAAATTGGTTCCGAGTGTTGTATGACATAGCAGATGCCTTGCATTCTGTTCACAAGAAAGGTTATTTGCACTGTGATAGATTTCGGTAAAGTCAGTAAGATTACTAGTCCACGTGTAAAAAAGTATAAAACAGTATATCTTCATATTGCACCAGAAGTACTGGAAGGTCATCCAGTCAGTCAAGCCAGTGATGAACATTCATTTGGCAAAATTATTAAAATTATAGGTGAACAACTTCAGAATGAGAAACTTCTATCCTTGGGAAAGAAGGCTGCTGATCCTTTGGCCAACAGGAGGCTAACCCTTATTGGTATTCTCACAACTTTGCAACCATTCAACGTTCGTATGTAGAAACTAAATGGCAAACAAAAGAACATTCAATGTGTAAAATATCCACTTATAACAATTACCAAAATATGTTGCCAATACTAATGTTATCCATTTACTAATATAAATAAGTACCGGCAACGTTCAGTATATATATATATATATATATTTAGTAATAGTATGCTTGTGATCGTCATTGACAACCGTAGGACAGCACTGGTAATAGAGTGAAGTGCACATGAGGTCAGAGTGCTCAAACTGTCACAAGGGTAGTGCCGTAGTGAGCTTTGCATTATTGCTAAAGGACACCCACAGTACATCACAGAGTACTCAACAACATAATATGTGGTCATAGCGGTGCTTGCTAATGACCAATCTATTTCTTGTGGATAATTTTTCATACAAATAAAACAAACAGATTAATTAGTTGCAACACCTAAACATATCAAATCAGGATTAAAAGTATAATAATTATCATGATGATAGTTATAGCAAGGACTTCCAAGCTGTCAAGATTTCTGTCTTTGGGAAGCTGGCTGTCAAGATTTCTGTCTTTCGACAGTCAGTTCAAGCAATTATGTGTAGCATATAATTATTATCATAGAAACAGATCATACAGTATAGCAAACAAATACATCTTCACAGTATCAGTTAATAAAATAATTTTATCTATAATAACAATGTTATGTGAACAACACAGTTTAATTAAATTAGTATATGTAACTTCAAATCAAATAATAATAATAATAATAATAATAAAAACAATGTTATTGATTAAAATGAATAGTTATATATAGCAAGGACTTCTAAGCTGTCAAGATTTCTGTCTTTGGCCAGCTGGCTGTCAAGATTTCTGTCTTTCGGCAGTCAGTTCAAGCTATATATGCTGTGCAATGTAATGTTTACAATAATATATGTACTATGCAATTAAGGTCCATGTTACAATGGGGCTGTAATTTAAAATGCAGCATTATAAATTTACAAATGAATCCTTCAATCCTAATAGTAAAAATTAAAAACACCCCAAAGAGGTCTTGCATGGGCAACCAGCTCAAGCCTTAATTGCTGCAATGCTGCATACTTTGATATATGACTAACTACTGATCTATATCCTGTATGATCCATGTAACTCCTGTATGATCCTGAACACTTGCAAGGAAGACGTTCAACTGTGCTTAGTTATATGAGTATGGCATAAGCTTATATATTTATATCAGTCATCAGTAAATTGTTGTAATGAATCTGTAAATAATCATTTCAATTATGCATGGAGATAGACCGTACAAGCGTTTGTCCTCACTGTTGTGCTTGTCATTTTCTTCAGTTTTAATAGTAAAATATCGTAGAACAATGTTAAAACTATTAGTAAAGATCAAATGAAATTACATATATTTACATTACATCAAGACAAACCACTCTCGTGGTAACAAAAATATTATCATTGCCAAGATGAAGAGTCTTACGCAGATATATTAATTATTGACATTCCTTACATGAAAGAATTGACGATTTCCTTCACATAACTGCTTATTATACCATTTCTTCTTGGCTCTTGATTTCGGCAAGCTGGCAACTTCTCGAAACGCCATTTTGTTCGCATTAAATGACGCAAAAACAATAAATGTCCGCACACTCGCAACAAAGGAAACTGGGTTCGACGAAAAGTTAGCCCCATGCATTAACGCGCTTGAGCGATCCATAATGTGACATATTTTCCACGATAATAATCAAATAATCCACATAACCAAAATAAATATCCAATTTCTCCTTGGTTAAAATATTGAAAATAAAGAACAACTCTTAAAATTGTTTCAATCATAATGCTGTGATTTGAAATGTCATATTTTACTTTTATATAGTTTTCAAATTCATTAAGCTAAATAAATATTAATCTAAATAAAATAAAAAATCATTTTGTTTCCTGGTTCATTCTTCAGTTAAACCTCACGCAAGCAATATGTCAAAACCAAAACAGTATAATCTTCACTATCTTAAAGAAAATTGTCGAAATCAAAAATTTATTGTACGCAAGTGTGAACAAATACTGAATCCATGCTTTCCTATGAATCAATTATATATAAACTTGGTAGTTATGGAGTATGCAGAAAATAAAAAGCTTAATTATAAACAATATATAACAACACATGTTGCAGGGTCTTGAGGTATACATAATTTTATAGATCAAGAAGTGTATATAAATTTTTAAATAAAGAAAATCAAAACGCTTTTTTGATATTTTAAACTGTTTATTTCAAATATTTAATTCATTAAAATTATTACATAATTCCCCAGAAGAATTAAAATATAAAATATAATTTATCAAAATGTACTTTATCTATCAATGTTACAATATAATTTCCATTACTGTTACCATAAATCACATTAAGTACAGATAATATATTTTCATATTTAATAAGAACTAAATAAAGCTCTTGACTACAAACATTTTCACGTAAATGATAATTTACTAATATAAATCTTGAATCCTTACATTTACCATACAAAAACACTTTTGAATAACATGGAATATTATTTATCTCGAAACAATCAAGGGTCGAAATTAACCTGGGTAATCTCGGTTCTCTATCAATAAATACTACATGTTTTCCAACTAACTGATGGGTCCAAAAATTGCTCGATCACAGTTTCTTTTTCTTAGAGAACGCGGCCGCGCCGCCGCTTTTGCGACATAGTATGCGAACAAAATGGCGTTGCAAGGAGTGAGTGACTGCACGAAGCAGAACTGATTACAAACTATAGCGGAAGACTACGATAAAGTACTCAAAAGAGGTCGTCATTCTATATTTACTACTTTAAGATACCCTGTAAAGGACCAGGACCAAGGTAAGCAATTTTAGTAATTATAAATATTCTGGGCTAATCAGCAATCACAAGACTATGTCGGTAGAGTCATGCATTTAGTTAATACTCATTTCATTAATAGTATTATTCATTTCATGTTTGATACATTAGTTACTTTGTTATGCTGATGTAAAATAAGAACCACAACCAACAACAGTGGGGACAGACTCTTATACGGTCTGTCCCTACCTAGCATTTTAAACGTTTATTTACAAAACTACAAATTGTTTTTACTTTATTACATGTGTGAATATATATCCTAATAACTATTTATTTAATAACAGTTTCGTTGTTATGTCAGTAAATAATTGAGTAAATTGACTTGTTCCTCTTTACCGTTTGTTTCTGCTTTTATATTTTCATGAAGTGTACATTGTTTTCATATTAAATTCATTGTTATATAGCTTTATAATAAATTATTAATACATAGTAAAACTTTAACTGGCTTTTATATACTATACACAGTAAAGCTTTAACTGGCTGCCAAAAGACACAATATCTTTGCAACCTGCTGCCGAAAGACGACTCATCTTCACAGCACAAGAGTTGGCACCACTGTGCAGTGTATTTGTGTATGGATAATTTTTAAATTATTTAATATAATATATAGTTTTAATAATTGATTATACTACACAGTAAAGCTTTAACTGGCTGCCAAAAGACATAATATCTTTGCAACCTGCTGCCGAAAGACGACTCATCTTGACAGCACAAGAGTTGGCACCACTGTGCAGTGTATTTGTGTATGGATAATTTTTAAATTATTTAATATAATATATAGTTTTAATAATTGATTATACTACACAGTAAAGCTTTAACTGGCTGCCAAAAGACACAATATCTTTGCAACCTGCTGCCGAAAGACGATCCATCTTGACAGCACAAGAGTTGGCACCACTGTGCAGTGTATTTGTGTGTGGATAATTTTTAAATTATTTAATATAATATATAGTTTTAATAATTGATTTTAGCATATACCAAAACAGTGGATAGTGCTTTTCGCGCAATCTGATTGGTTCCTCTAGCTCGGGATATCCTGCACTATTCACTGTTTCGTAAAACAAGATGGTGTCCTTCTCTTGAACGATTTTCATTTTTACATAATGGCAGAATTTGGTAAAAGCAGGTAGATAGAAAACAATTACTGTGTGCAGGGAAATTATTTTACGTAATATTTATGAAAAACAAGTTGCAAAGAGAGAATAGAAAGTGCTCAAAAACCTGCAGAACAGCGAAATAAATGTGCTCCAAAAACAAACTAGCTCGAGTGAAAGAACTGACTGTTGTCAGTTTTCTTTAGAAAAGTGTACTCCGTAGTTCATAAATCGATATTTGCCTTTATATAGTTTATGAAACAATTTGAATTGCCTTTCATATAGAATTTTTAAAATAACATTTACAAACACTAAAAATCATTTCAGTTACAACAAAAACCAAGCAAAACTTCGGCCGTAAAGATAATACCGCGATACACTGCCAAGAAACTGGCGAGTAATGAACTGAATACTAAACAAATTACCTGGGAAACATACTACCGATTTTATAACAGTAAACACCCACAGAAATTCTTTATAAATTAAAAGAAATTCAACGACTAAAAACATTGTAACTGCATGCACTGACCGAAATAAAAACGCTTATATATAACTCATCTTTTACAAAGAACAACTCGTTTACTCACCCAGAATTCATTAGTTATCCTTTGTCCAAAGGTTTTCCCATGTACAGTGATTAAAATATTTCCTTTGAGCTAAAATCCAGTGGTCTTTTGCCTTACTTTGATCCAACTTCGAAAGGTTTTCAAAACTACCGGCAGCTGTCAGCTTGTCAAAACTGATAAACAACTCCATATATGGAGTTGCCACCTTACGAGAATTTAGTTTTGCCTTGCGTTTCGCAACAATTCCTTGCTAACTTATAATGAAACTAACCGAAATTTACCTAATTTTTATCAATTTGTTTTGGTATATGCTAAAACAATTATTCACCTCAGTGTCAGTGAATAGTGGTGGATATTTACCTCGACGCTTCGCGTCTCGGTAAATATCCACCACTATTCACTTCCACTTCGGTGAATAATTGTTAAATACTACACAGTAAAGCTTTAACTGGCTGCCAAAAGACATAATATCTTTGCAACCTGCTGCCGAAAGACGACTCATCTTGACAGCACAAGAGTTGGCACCACTGTGCAGTGTATTTGTGTATGGATAATTTTTAAATTATTTAATATAATATATAGTTTTAATAATTGATTATACTACACAGTAAAGCTTTAACTGGCTGCCAAAAGACACAATATCTTTGCAACCTGCTGCCGAAAGACGACTCATCTTGACAGCACAAGAGTTGGGACCACAGCTGTGCAGTGTATTTGTGTATGGATAATTTTTAAATTATTTAATATAATATATAGTTTTAATAATTGATTATACTACACAGTAAAGCTTTAACTGGCTGCCAAAAGACACACTATCTTTGCAACCTGCTGCCGAAATACGACTCATCTTGACAGCACAAGAGTTGGCACCACTGTGCAGTGTATTTGTGTATGGATAATTTTTAAATTATTTAATATAATATATAGTTTTAATAATTGATTATACTACACAGTAAAGCTTTAACTGGCTGCCAAAAGACACAATATCTTTGCAACCTGCTGCCGAAAGACGACTCATCTTGACAGCACAAGAGTTGGCACCACTGTGCAGTGTATTTGTGTATGGATAATTTTTAAATTATTTAATATAATATACTTTAGTTTTAATAATTGATGATACTACACAGTAAAGCTTTAACTGGCTTGCCAAAAGACACAATATATTTGCAACCTGCTGCCGAAAGACGACTCATCTTGACAGCACAAGAGTTGGCACCACTGTGCAGTTTATTTGTGTATGGATAATTTTTAAATTATTTAATATAATATATAGTTTTAATAATTGATTATACTACACAGTAAAGCTTTAACTGGCTGCCAAAAGACACAATATATTTGCAACCTGCTGCCGAAAGACGACTCATCTTGACAACACAAGAGTTGGCACCACTGTGCAGTGTATTTGTGTATGGATAATTTTTAAATTATTTAATATAATATACTTTAGTTTTAATAATTGATTATACTACACAGTAAAGCTTTAACTGGCTGCCAAAAGACACAATATATTTGCAACCTGCTGCCGAAAGACGACTCATCTTGACAGCACAAGAGTTGGCACCACTGTGCAGTTTATTTGTGTATGAATAATTTTTAAATTATTTAATATAATATATAATTTTAATAATTGATTATACTACACAGTAAAGCTTTAACTGGCTGCCAAAAGAAACACTATCTTTGCAACCTGATGCCGAAAGACGACTCATCTTGACAGCACAAGAGTTGGGACCACAGCTGTGCAGTGTATTTGTGCATGGATAATTTTTACATTATTTAATATAATATATAGTTTTAAGAATTGATTATACTACACAGTAAAGCTTTAACTGGCTGCCAAAAGACACAATATCTTTGCAACCTGCTGCCGAAAGACGATCCATCTTGACAGCACAAGAGTTGGCACCACTGTGCAGTGTATTTGTATGTGGATAATTTTTAAATTATTTAATATAATATATAGTTTTAATAATTGATTTTAGCATATACCAAAACAGTGGATAGTGCTTTTCGCGCAATCTGATTGGTTCCTCTAGCTCGGGATATCCTGCACTATTCACTGTTTCGTAAAACAAGATGGTGTCCTTCTCTTGAACGATTTTCATTTTTACATAATGGCAGAATTTGGTAAAAGCAGGTAGATAGAAAACAATTACTGTGTGTAGGGAAATTATTTTACGTAATATTTATGAAAAACAAGTTGCAAAGAGAGAATAGAAAGTGCTCAAAAACCTGCAGAACAGCGAAATAAATGTGCTCCAAAAACAAACTAGCTCGAGTGAAAGAACTGACTGTTGTCAGTTTTCTTTAGAAAAGTGTACTCCGTAGTTCATAAATCGATATTTGCCTTTATATAGTTTATGAAACAATTTGAATTGCCTTTCATATAGAATTTTTAAAATAACATTTACAAACACTAAAAATCATTTCAGTTACAACAAAAGCCAAGCAAAACTTCGGCCGTAAAGATAATACCGCGATACACTGCCAAGAAACTGGCGAGTAATGAACTGAATACTAAACAAATTACCTGGGAAACATACTACCGATTTTATAACAGTAAACACCCACAGAAATTCTTTATAAATTAAAAGAAATTCAACGACTAAAAACATTGTAACTGCATGCACTGACCGAAATAAAAACGCTTATATATAACTCATCTTTTACAAAGAACAACTCGTTTACTCACCCAGAATTCATTAGTTATCCTTTGTCCAAAGGTTTTCCCATGTACAGTGATTAAAATATTTCCTTTGAGCTAAAATCCAGTGGTCTTTTGCCTTACTTTGATCCAACTTCGAAAGGTTTTCAAAACTACCGGCAGCTGTCAGCTTTTCAAAACTGATAAACAACTCCATATATGGAGTTGCCACCTTAGGAGAATTTAGTTTTGCCTTGCGTTTCGCAACAATTCCTTGCTAAATTATAATGAAACTAACCGAAATTTACCTAATTTTTATCAATTTGTTTTGGTATATGCTAAAACAATTATTCACCTCAGTGTCAGTGAATAGTGGTGGATATTTACCTCGACGCTTCGCGTCTCGGTAAATATCCACCACTATTCACTTCCACTTCGGTGAATAATTGTTAAATACTACACAGTAAAGCTTTAACTGGCTGCCAAAAGAAACACTATCTTTGCAACCTGCTGCCGAAAGACGACTCATCTTGACAGCACAAGAGTTGGCACCACAGCTGTGCAGTGTATTTGTGCATGGATAATTTTTAAATTATTTAATATAATATATAGTTTTAAGAATTGATTATACTACACAGTAAAGCTTTAACTGGCTGCCAAAAGACACAATATCTTTGCAACCTGCTGCCGAAAGACGATCCATCTTGACAGCACAAGAGTTGGCACCACTGTGCAGTGTATTTGTGTGTGGATAATTTTTAAATTATTTAATATAATATATAGTTTTAATAATTGATTTTAGCATATACCAAAACAGTGGTAGTGCTTTTCGCGCAATCTGATTGGTTCCTCTAGCTCGGGATATCCTGCACTATTCACTGTTTCGTAAAACAAGATGGTGTCCTTCTCTTGAACGATTTTCATTTTTACATAATGGCAGAATTTGGTAAAAGCAGGTAGATAGAAAACAATTACTGTGTGTAGGGAAATTATTTTACGTAATATTTATGAAAAACAAGTTGCAAAGAGAGAATAGAAAGTGCTCAAAAACCTGCAGAACAGCGAAATAAATGTGCTCCAAAAACAAACTAGCTCGAGTGAAAGAACTGACTGTTGTCAGTTTTCTTTAGAAAAGTGTACTCCGTAGTTCATAAATCGATATTTGCCTTTATATAGTTTATGAAACAATTTGAATTGCCTTTCATATAGAATTTTTAAAATAACATTTACAAACACTAAAAATCATTTCAGTTACAACAAAAGCCAAGCAAAACTTCGGCCGTAAAGATAATACCGCGATACACTGCCAAGAAACTGGCGAGTAATGAACTGAATACTAAACAAATTACCTGGGAAACATACTACCGATTTTATAACAGTAAACACCCACAGAAATTCTTTATAAATTAAAAGAAATACAACGACTAAAAACATTGTAACTGCATGCACTGACCGAAATAAAAACGCTTATATATAACTCATCTTTTACAAAGAACAACTCGTTTACTCACCCAGAATTCATTAGTTATCCTTTGTCCAAAGGTTTTCCCATGTACAGTGATTAAAATATTTCCTTTGAGCTAAAATCCAGTGGTCTTTTGCCTTACTTTGATCCAACTTCGAAAGGTTTTCAAAACTACCGGCAGCTGTCAGCTTGTCAAAACTGATAAACAACTCCATATATGGAGTTGCCATCTTAGGAGAATTTAGTTTTGCCTTGCGTTTCGCAACAATTCCTTGCTAACTTATAATGAAACTAACCGAAATTTACCTAATTTTTATCAATTTGTTTTGGTATATGCTAAAACAATTATTCACCTCAGTGTCAGTGAATAGTGGTGGATATTTACCTTGACGCTTCGCGTCTCGGTAAATATCCACCACTATTCACTTCCACTTCGGTAAATAATTGTTAAATACTACACAGTAAAGCTTTAACTGGCTGCCAAAAGAAACACTATCTTTGCAACCTGCTGCCGAAAGACGACTCATCTTGACAGCACAAGAGTTGGCACCACAGCTGTGCAGTGTATTTGTGCATGGATAATTTTTAAATTATTTAATATAATATATAGTTTTAATAATTGAATATACTACACAGTAAAGCTTTAACTGGCTGCCAAAAGACACAATATCTTTGCAATCTGCTGCCGAAAGACGATCCATCTTGACAACACAAGAGTTAGCACCACTGTGCAGTGTATTTGGGTATGGATAATTTATAAATTATTTAATATAATATAATATATGAATATTTTATAATGATAATTTTCACAAATTAAACAAAATTAGAAATTATGTATACTGTAACATCTGGTCAGACTATATTAATTTATTTTTAGATTATGATAATCATGAATGTTTCCTGAATGTAAAGTTGTCAGAAGTCCCAGAAGAGTTGGCCTTTGCTTTGGATCAATATTTGTGGCTATTTCCCCCAACTGGATCAGTACCGTACTTTTGATTTCTTTGGCAATGGTTTTAAAGATTATTCCAAGTGAATAGACGTCACTGGCTGAGTTAACATGGGAGCCTTTCAATACCTCTGGTGCAATATGGCTATATATTTCCTTGTATTTTTTAGCAGTAGCATGGCCCATCTCACGTACTTTCCCAAAGTCTATGAGTAGTAATATATGTATATATATATATATATATTAACAATGCGAAAGGGATTGGCACTAGCTCTTAACCAATTAGATTGCAGTATTGATTTGAATTGACCAATCAGAGAAAAGGTATCTCATTATTTCCAGGGAGGTGTCCCAAAATTAGTCAAGCTGTGAGCTAGTTAATAACTAATAGTTCAGGAGGGGAAGTCAATTCAAATCAATACTTATTGCAATTCGATCATTGGTTAAGAGTCAAGTGCCAACCCCTTTCGCATTGTTAAGGTGATGTGGTAGTTGTTGTTGTTTTACTTGTCCTTTTCGTCGGGAAGGAAACATGGCCGCCGTCGCACGAAGTGAAAAAAAAAAAAAAATGTCTTTTGGAAAAAAAAGTTGTTAATGGTTTGAAAATATATATTTGAAAAAAAAAATAATAAGATATATGTGAATTAGTAGTAATAGTATTTAAAAAAAAATAAAAATAAAAATAAAAATATAAAAAAAATAAAAATATATAAAAATGGTTGAAATATTTTTATAAATAGAACGTTGAATTGTATTTTATAAATAAATAAATAAATAAAAAAAAGTTGTTACCTCAACGACGACCATAGCTTGAATGAGGTGTAAGATGATATACCGGAAGTAAATAGGATATTATTTTTTTGGAAAAGGTTTTTTGGGAAAAGACGTGTCCGGAAGTAGAGATACGTTTATACAGTTAGTATATATAGCGCATTGAATTATGAGTTGAATAAGTGCTGTCGCAGATGCTAGATGGGGTTAGAGAGCAGTGATGGAACAGGAACAGAAAATTTAGTCGCAGAATTTTCGTGTTTCATCTAATTGATGATCAGACAAATACTGGTCACCAATTATATGAAACACTAAACATCTGTTACTAAATATTCTGTTCTTGTTCTATCACAGCTCTTTAACTCCATCTAGCAAAAGACGTCAGTACTTGCTTTGCATTAGTCACCTTGAATGACCTTCACCTTTGTCTGATAGTGAAACGTTTTTTGGGAAAAAGATACGATTAATATTTTTGGGTGGTTGTTTTTTTTAAAATGATATATTTTGTTTATAGGGTGGGAATTGGTCCTAGTGTGTGGAAATGGGAAGAATAACCCATTCTTCCCAAATTTATTACTAGAGGGTTGTTATGTGTTTATTTTAAAAAATATATATATACAAAATATACACTTTAATATAGAGGTAGATCCAGTAACGCAATGTACAAGCACTTTCGATATATTGTGTGTGCTTTTGTATATATTTTTGTCTTAAAAAAGTAAAAATAAAAACAAAAAATAAAAATACTCCTGTGAAACTAGACTAGGTGTTATACTTTAGCTAGCTCTTTCACCACATGCTAACATCCAAAAACCCATAACGTACAACAAGGAATCGATCGATCTGGCGGTGAGCTAAATGTCTCTATGGACTAGTCCCACCTGACATCAACCTCTTTTTTAGAGAGGAAGACCAGACAATAAAGTCTAAACCAGTCGCGATTTACAAGAGTACTGCGGGTTGAATGCGCACCAATGCTGGTCAGTAATAAATACTACAGCTCATTGGAGGGTTCAAGCGCTTCGCACTTTTTGAGAGTACGACTTTCAAGCGAGTATACACACAATAGTAGGAGTAATTGTTTTTTTTTAAATATAAAAAGTAAAAATGATTTAAAAAAAAAAATATGTAAAAGTTACTTGCAAAAAAGTATTTTATAAAAATAATAAAGACAGAGAGAGCAAGAGAGAGATGTGTCCTCGATGAACACCAGAAGTGAACTGAAGTGGGTGTGGTTATTTCCCCTGTAAAATATAATTTTTGTTTTTTATTTTATAAAATATAAATAAAGACAGAGAGAGCAAGAGAGAGAGAGATGTGTCCTCGATGAACACCAGAAGTGAAGTGAACAGGGTGCGGTTACCCCTGTAAAATAGAATTTTTGTTTTTTATTTTATAAAATAAAAACCGGAAGTCAATCAGTGGATGAGATACATATATAAGAGGGGGGCGGCAGGGGGTTTTAAAGAGTAGGATGTTTAAGAATTGTGAATATCAAGGTAAGAATATGAATTTGTATAATATTTACTATTTATTGATACTTTTATAGGGTTTTTTTTCAAGTTTTTTCTAGAGTATTATGAATAGTATTGTAATGATCGTATTTTTATTTGATTTTTTAGATGAAAAATCAAGCTAAGAGAAAAAGCACTTTACCCACTCGACCCATTTTGGAAAGACGTGTGAAAAAAAGAAAAGTGGAAGAAAAAAACATTTCTTTTTTATATATTTTAAAAGTTGTATCCTATTTTCAACGCTTTAGAAATCCACAGATTGGTTTTATCTATTGGATGTTTGGACTTTTGAATTACTATTGTGGTGAAATTATTGGTTGTTTACAGATTGAAACAGATGTTTTTGCAAAATTTTACACGGGATTTTGTTCGTTGCGATTAAACGATCCAGACGTTAAAGATATGAAACTTTCTAAATGTTGGACCGTTCAACAAGGACGAAAAGCAAAATACATTGTTCCATATATTGACAGTAGTGACAAATATGTTTTACATAGATATTCTCACGAGCTCGTATTATCAAAGAACCGTCGTTTATTATCTTCATTATTTAGTTTAGATAATATCTACTTAGATAGTTTATATATTACTATAACAAGAGCGCAATATTTTTATGATGATAATTATCATTTTATGTCCCCTATTGTTTCACCTTCACAGGAAATGAATCGTTTACCGATTCCCTTTGGGATGGGTAGAAAATTTATATTTCACATGCTTTATAAAATAGGTAGAGACGATGAGTACCCTCTTTTAATTGATCTTTCGCTTTATTTATTAACTGTTGCACCTTATTTTTTATTAGCGTGTCTAGCTAATAATTCTCAAACTTTTAGATATAATATATTTTGCATAGCAGCATGTTTTATTTTTTATTGCCCAAAACATAATCCGCATGGTAGAATTGAAAATAATAATTTAACAGATATTGATCTTAATCGCATTGTATATAATTTTAGTATTGCTTATATTGATAGAAATTATCATTGTAGGTATAAAAATTGTAAGCAAAAATCCACTTTTTTTTGGGCTAACCCTATAAATGAGTATATTTTTGATACCCAACTTTTGAGATGTGAAAATTTTTTTGATATACTATTTTCTGAAACGCAAATAATTCATTCATTCCCTGTAACTATACATAATTCACCTGATACATTTGGAATGAATTATGACAAATATGGGTTAGAATTATTATATTATAATTTATTAACACCATATTTTAAAATATATTTTGATCAAAGTAATATACACCAATATCTAGAAGCTTATCTGATGAGGTATTTACAAACATATAATTATATTTTTGATTATAGACATTTTAAAATAAAATTACATGATGTTGTGACATTATAGTAAATAATATTGTAATAAAAGTGTAAAAATAAAAAGGAAATGTAAATAAAGGATTTTCTAATAAAATTGTTTTTTTGGAAGTTTTAAAATCTGTAATTGTTAATCTTGTCCAATATTGAATTAGTTCAATTTCTTTACCCCCAACAGGTTTTCCATCGAAAAAAAAATGAATTAAACAATAAAACGCGATGATATGTCCTATTTCATAACGTTCCATTTGTTTATAAACCAATTCCATTTGTTGACTATCGATTTGTGAAATAATGTTTTTCAACATATTTTCTTGATTTGTAATACATTTTTGTATTAAGGGTTTCAATTTTTTGTATTTAATATTGTTTCTTGCAAGTTCTTCGAGAATGATATCCATTTTATTTGGAAGTAAAAAACAAATTTCACACACACATATATATATATATATATATACAAACCGTTTATTTTCTATACATTTTTTTAAATTATTTTCTTTAAAAATACTTTCATTACGTGTTTTTTCTATTTTCTTAAATATTTTCCGATAGTTTCTCTCTAATAATCTAATTCCTATTCTATTATTTTTATATACATTACATTTTTTTATTATTCTATCTTTTTCTCTAAATATAAATTTTAATTGTTTATAGGAATCTAAATCTCTAACAATGATATCATTATCCTCATCACTATTAATATTTATATACGATACTGTTTCAATACCCGTTAACTTGTGTTTTTTTTATATATTAACTGTTTTTAAATTGTTTGATCCTATCTGGTTATTCTTCATCTTCAATACCCATTACCTGCTGCATAGGTGGTGGGGGTAGAGGAGATAAATGTATATCGTTTGTGGGTAATGGGGGAGGAAAAGATGCGATTAATTGTTGCATCAATAGATTGACAGGAATTAAATTATCAAAGTCAAGGGTGTTTGATAAATCAAATAATGTTGTGCTTGTAATGGGAGCACGTTTTCTTCGGAAATATTTATCGCCGGTAAGCCCTCGTCGGGGAACGTTTCGGGAATATTTATCGCCGGTACTTGTAAGACATCATCGATATGGTTTTGGGTAGCGGGAGGAGGAGGAGGTAGATCTGGTATTGGTATTTCCTCTAGCGGGGTAAACGGATAGGGTGATAATGGCTGCGGTGGTGTAGACTCAATGATTCTACAAACATCGTCGATTAATTTTACCTCTTCTTCTTCATCGTCAGACTCTGACTCCGATGATATATCTGAGATGTAAACCCCCAACTGTTTTTGTAAAATTTCGCTGCGTAGTTGCACCATTTGTGAAAAACCTTTCCCTTTTCCATAGCTCGATGTTGTTTCTTGCATATTCTTTTCAGAGTCTTTGTACGGGATATGTTTGGGTCTACCATGTCTGATCCTTGCCATTTGATTTTTAAAAATGCTTGAAAACCGAGGTTCTTATATACATTTTATAAAATAATAAAATGATTTCATTGGTTTATTTTCAGCGTGTTTCATTGGTTTAAAGCGTTAAGGTCTTTCAAGGGTTTTGAGAGAGTACCATATTTTATTTTTAGAAATGTTATCCCCGATTCGTTCAAGGTCAGGGTCGTCGTTTATTCGTTCAAGGTCATGGAATGTGAAGTATTTTGTTATTAACATTCGCGGTCAAGGTTAAATTTTGGGTTTTTATTTTTAGTAATAGGCTAAAAAACGTAGATGTTTAATATAAAGTTAAAGACTGTTGTGATTCCATTTCGTTTTTATAAAAATTATAAAAATAAAATCTGAAACACTATTTTTCGTTAGAAAATGTTGACAGATGTTTTTGTGCACGGCTATCCATACCAACACCGCCAATATTATAATCCGTCAAGTGCGGGTATTTTCGGACAGATGTTTTTAGACACGATTTGCCCTCCCATTTTATAATCCGTTGAGATTTTTAAAAATAAAAGAAAAGCATATGTTCAAGTTCAAAATCGTTAGGGGTTGATCTTATAGAAAGTAAGAGTTCAACTTTTCACATGTATGTCTGATTTATTTGGTTTGATATACAATTTCAGTTTTGCGTGCGATATGTGAAATACGACCTCCGTTGCTAGAGTCAATATCATTTCATTAAATATATTTATTTGTCTGTGTGAATTCGTGTTGGTTATATAAATTTTTGCTATAAAAGATAGGGGTAAACGTTAAACATCAGTATTTTTGAAAAGATGTATTCCCCAAAGCGAAAGACTTGGACTTTTGGTTGTCGTACTAAACAACGGGGTGATCAAATGCTTATTGCAGCGCGAACTATTGGTACATCGTCGTGTGTTTTTAACATGGAAGAGATATCGTTCTTTGAATGATAATTCACTGAAAATAGTCGTGAATATCGTTTGTTAATATAATTAATTTGTTCGACAGGCATATTCACGTGTCGGTGTCATCAAACGGTAGTGCGCCAAACGGCTATTGTATGTCAATGAAGCATACCCTCTCGTTAAATATAAGCAAACGTGTAAAGGATTGGATATAAATTAAACAGCGAATTAAGTTTAGTGTGAGCATAGTATTTGCGCGTTGCGCGAAATTTAGAAGACGATATGCGAAACAAGACATATACGTGCCAATTATAGTAATGCAGTTTTTGAATAGGAATATATTGAAGACCTATACGTCAATATTTGTAAAAGTCAGGCAGTACACGTTTGAAAACATTGTCATTACAGTAGATGCAGAAAAGTATATGTTGTTTCAATCAAGCGATGCGCGGTTGTTAACGTGATCGTGCCAAATAAATCTTTCAACGTGATAAAGTATTGAACAGCAAATGTTTGTTTCTTCCGAAGTCTTCCTAACGTTTTAGTGAAGAGAATTTGATGATGTTTATGTATCTGGCGTCGTAAATATATGTAATTTCAATATATTTCATTTCTACTGATGCGCCGATATATGAACTTTGAAATAATTAAAATCTATTTTTTGTCTTTCAAGTGGCCACGCATATTAGTTTACGGGTCTGTTTATAGTTATTATTTTGGCTAAGCGTTCATATTTACACTTGGGTTTGCGCATCGGTACAAATAAAGTATATATAAGTAGCATATTCGGAGAAGAATTAGACATACAAACGTAACTGTTATTCGACATATACATAGACAGGCAATTCGCAGGACAACGAATTATGTATGTTGTAAGAATGTTCTTCACGCGCACAACGTCTATTGAAAGTCTCTAAACGGATTAATGCGGCTGAGTGTTATTGTATGAATTTGTATTTCCATGTTTTCACTGTTGCTATTCGCATCATTAAAATTGAATTAAATAGAAATACAATGTTCTAACAATTAACATAGACCAAAAAATCGTTGAAATTGGTGAACTAGAACGGCAGTTTCTCCCAACTGATAAAACGTCTATTAAAAGTCGCTAAACGGATTAATGGGCAGAGTTTTATTGTATCAATTTGTATTTCCCGTTTTTTTACTGTTGCTTTGCGCATCAATAAAATTGAATTAAATAGAAATACAATGTTCTAACATTTAACATAGACCAAAAAATCGCTGAAATTGGTTAACTGAAAGGTTAATTTCCCCAAACTGGTAAACGTTTGTTAATATAATTAATTTGTTCGGCAGGCATATTCACCTGTCGGTGTCATCAAACGGTAGTGCGCTAAACGGTGATTGTATGGAAATGATTAAATGAACCATACGGTATCGTTAAATATAAGTAAACGTGTAAAGCATTGGACAAAAAGATAAATAGCGAATTCAGTTTGGTGTGACTGTAGTGTTTGCGCACTGTGCGCAATTTAGAATACGAAATGTGAAACAAGACATTACGCGCTAATTGTAGTAATGCACTTTTTGAATGGAAATACATGGCAACTTATACGTAAATATTTCTAAAAGTTAGCCAGTATGCGTTTGAAAACATTGCCATTACAGTACATGCGCAAAAGTATATGTTGTTTCAAGCTGGTGATGCGCGGCTGTTAAGGTGAGCATTCCAAATAAATCTATCAACATCAGATAAGTACCAAATGCGAAATGTTTATTTCGTAAAAAATTTTACTAACGTTTCAGCCAACAGAGTTTTCGATATTAATGTCTGTGCGTTGGTAAACATGTGCAATTTCCATATATTTCATTGATATCGATGTGCGGATGAAATTTAAAATAATGAAAATGTATGCTTGACGTTGGAGTGGCCACACACATTAGTTTGCGGGTCTGTTTATAGTTACTATTGTGCGAAACGGTCAACTTTACACTCGAGTTTGCCCATCGGTATAAATAAAATATATGGAAGTACAATGTCAATTTGTAACATGTGTTTTAACCGAATTAAGAACGTGTAACATCACAAATTTAACCAAGCTTCTTAATTAAGGTGCTAGTGCAGAAAATAAATACGTCCAAGTGATCAAATAACGTAGCATTAGGCATATAGATTAATCGTTCTTAATGCTGCTTACCTAGAGTGTTTCATGTTTATCAATTCACTTTAAGCATCAGTGTACATTAATATCAGTAAATTTGCTGTTCTGTTAAGTACATGGAGATGTAAATCGCTTAAATTTGTTTCGTTTATATCCATTTTTATTTGAAAACGTTTTTCTTCTTTCAGTTAAATAGTAACATAAAGTCCAGTCAAAGGTACTGCAATTTTATTTGGCGTCGTTGAACATCAGGGATTTCTTGTTGTATCTTCCTAGACAGCATAACTGCACTTTCGGTTTCCAAGTAGTAGCAGTTTAAAGGTGAGAACCAATTATATATCGTCCTGATTGTCTGTTAAAATCATGGTTGAAAACACGCCCTTAAAATAACATTTCCAAGTTGAAACAGACAAACATGGTAGCGGTGTGCACATTTCTGTACTCCAACGTTGTCGACACCAACTTACAATAAATGCCCCCAATTTAGCGAACATGGGCTATTACGTTTCTTTTACGTCAGAGGCAGTAAATGGTATATTTAGCCCACATAAAAAGGATTAGACGGATCAATAGCGATCAGTGTTGTTGTCTGAATTTGTATTTCCATCATTTTAATTTCGCGCGGCGCATCAGTTAAAGAGAAATATATGGAAATACCATGTTTAACCATGAACATAAATACAAAAATCATCGAAATTGGCTACGGGGAACTATAGGTTGCACCAAATTGGAAACGATAGTTACTATAATTAATGTGGTAGACAGGCCCTTTGACGTACTGTATCGTTACATAATACGGCACGAAATTGCTATTACTTGTATTCTAATGCACTGGATACTTTCTGCAAATGTAAACCAATGTGTAAACGATTGAACCAAAACATGGACAGCGAATTCACTTTGGTGTGACAATAATATTTGATAAAGGATTATCCGGATTAATGGCGATCTCTGTCACCAAATTGGAAACGATAGTTACTATAATTAATGTGGTAGACAGGCCCTTTGACGTGTGTCGTTACATAATACGGCACGAAATGGCTATTACTTGTATTCTAATGCACGGGATACTTTCTGCAAATGTAAACCAATGTGTAAACGATTGAACCAAAACATGAACAGCGAATTCACTTTGGTGTGACAATAATATTTGATAAAGGATTATCCGGATTAATGGCGATCTCTGGTTGTGTGAATTTCTATTTCCATTATTTAATTGCGCGGGACGCATCAGTTAAAGTAAAATATATGGAAATATCATGTTTAACCATGAACATAGATATAAAGATCGTCGAAATTGGTTACTGCGAACTATAGATAGCACCAAATTGGAAACGATAGTTACTATAATTAATCTGGTAGACAGGCCCTTTGACCTACTGTGTCGCTACACACTACGGCGCGAAATGGGTATTACTTGTATTCTAAAGCAATAGAAATGTAAACCCATGTGCAAACGATTGCACCAAAACATGGACAGCGAATTCACTTTGTTGTGACAGCAATATTTGATCACTGCATGCAATTTATAAAACGAAATAAATGTCCTTTTTGACTGCGAATATCTCGACAACCTATACGTACGTTTTTCTAAAAATGAGCCAGTACACGTTTGGAAACATTCTCATTCCACTGCAGCCAAAAAAACTATAGGTTTCAAAAACGTTTCTATATACTATATATGTCATACGTGTACACTTAATAGCATGTATAGTTAGATTACTTTACACCTAAGTCTCAGTATAACACGTACGTTCATTTTTTAATTAATAACTGGCTTGTGGCAGCCAAGCGTTCATAGCGACGTTGCTTTTTGATCCTTCGATGTCGGCTCTTCCTATCATTGCGAAGCAGAATTCGCCAAGCGTCGGATTGTTCACCCGCCAATAGGGAACGTGAGCTGGGTTTAGACCGTCGTGAGACAGGTTAGTTTTACCCTACTGTTGAAGTGTTGTTGCAATAGTAATTCTGCTCAGTACGAGAGGAACCGCAGATTCAGACAATTGGCATTTGCACTTGGCTGAAAAGCCAATGGTGCGAAGCTACAATCTGTTGGATTATGACTGAACGCCTCTAAGTCAGAATCCGTGCTAGAACGCAACGACTCATTCCTCTGGGATAATCTTAGGCGAACAAGAATAGGAAGCTTCGGCTTTCCTGCGTCACAATATGCTGAGGAACAGACTATGTTCCGAAGTACTATCCCGACCAAAATCTAAATTTTCCAGAGCTAAATCCTTTGCAGACGACTTAAATAAAGAACGGGGTATTGTAAGCAGTAGAGTAGCCTTGTCGCTACGATATGCTGAGATTAAGCCCTTGTTCTCAGATTTGTCCTTTTTTTTCTAACCCTTTCAACATCCTCCTTTGTATCAAATTTTGTAGAAAATATATGATGCGTAAGCTAAGCTCCACACTTGCGATGAGACGTGTCTCGAACACCTATTTGATGGTCGGTGGAATCTTTTTATTATGTATATATATATATAGTTTACTTACAATGGGTTACATAAATATTGATTATCAACCAAAAAATTTCAAGTTCGTTTGCATAGCCGAGTGGCCTGTGTTATTGATCTTTAGTTGTGAGAGCGGGGTTCGAATGTTGGGTGAGTATATAATTTTGCCATTTTTTAAAATTTTTACTTTACTTTTTTCTTTTTAATAGGGTTAGGATTAAGGTTAGGTTAGGGTTAGTTTTAGGGTTTGGTTTGAATATTATAAAAAAATAGGCGCGCGTAAAAAAGTCCCAATATTCCACCGACCATCAAAGAGGTGTCCGACCGTCTACGGTTTCGAAATTCGCTTCGTCGCCGTGCTGTGATCATGGCGTTGAGAATGTTCGCCTCAAACACGCATAAACGGTTTTGAAACATTTGCCAAAAACGTCTTGCCGTATTATTGAAATATATATGTATATGGTGAATAATACGGCAAGACGTTTTGGGGGAATGTTTCAAAAACCTGTATGGCGGTTGAAGCGAATATTATTCTCAACGCCATGATAATTTTGAGGTGCCGCACGGCGACGAAGTCGTAAACAAAGAAGCTAAGCTTCGATTGAGACACGTCTCATCGCAAGTGTGGAGAGAACGCATCATATTTCCTCAGGTATTTTATAGAAAATTTTATTTTTGTTTCGCGATGTTATTTTAGTTTGTTGTCAACGATTAGTTTGTGGCATGCATCCTGTTCGGCATTGCCGAATGGCCTACGACGATCACTTTGAAGCAGAACGATTCGAGTTACGCAAACTCTCCGCACCTTAAGGGCTCTTTCTCACCGAAAGTTTATAATTATTTGTATCCATGTTGGACCTTCTACCACGAGATTCGTCGTTTTGGTCTGCCTGCCTACATTTTTTTCTATTCAAACTCTATCTATCTATCTATCTATCTATCTATCTATCTATCTATATATCTATCTATCTATCTATCTATCTATCTATCTATCTATCTATCTATCTATCTATCTATCTATCTATCTATCTATCTATCTATCTATCTATCTATCTATCTATCTATCTATTGAGTGGAATTAATAAAGTACCATTAGTTGATCCTAATAAATTAAATGAAATCTTAGAATTAATAAAAAAAGAACATGTTAATAAAAATGTATTACAAGGAATTAAAAACAAAGACGAATATCAATTTTTAGAAAGTAAAGATAAAATGGAGCAAGAATTAAAAAATAAGAATAATAATCAAACTGAAGAAAATATAGTGTATTTTTTAAAAAGAAAATAAAAAAGAAAAAGAAAAGCTGAACCATCTACTAATGATCAAGAACCAGCGGAAGAAGCGAAAGCGGGGAAAACTACATATGGTAACATAAGTGAAAATCGTATTAAAGAATTATTAAAGAAAAAAAATATTAAAACAATAGGGAATATAATAAAATTAAATAACTATGAAGTTAATTACGATGATATGATGTATGATTCAACACACAACGTATCGAAAATTCAAAATTATAATTTGACAGCTAAACAACATTCTAAAGTTTTAAAATAATTCAAAAAAATGAAAATGCCTGTTGCTTATATTAGAAATCAAAAACTTCGACAACAATATAAAACAAATGGAAGCGATGATGACCGCGATTACGACGCATTATCTTTTCCGATTACTCAACAACCACAATCACCTAGTTTTAGATCGCCACTTTCTAAATCGGAGTTCGAGACTTTTTTAACCCATAGAGATAAAAGAAGAAAATGATGATTCCTGTTTTATGTTTTTTAAATAAATTTTTATATACTGACGATATTAATAAAATAGCGAATACAAATGCTTTTTTAAACAAATATTTTTTGGGTACATATCCTGCAGATATATTTCCTGAACAAATTAAATTTCCTTCATGTTGGATTTGGAATACAGACGAATCAAAAGATAAGGGGCAGCATTGGGTAGCTATTTGGGTTGATAAAAACAAACATATGTATTTTTTTGATAGTTTTGCACAAAAAGTTAGTTTTTATAAACGAACGTATTGGTTGTCTTATGCCTAAAGAAATAATTTGACATTTGTGTATGAACAAAAAATTCCACATCAATCCCGAGCAACAGTAGTATGTGGAAATTGGAGTCTTTATTATTTACATAATAAATGTAAAAACGAAATACAACAAACACAAACATATTTGTTATTTAAAAGCAAAAATAAAAATAAATTACTTAATGATATTAAATTAGCTCGTAAAATAATTATACTAGGAAATGTAATAGTTAATATTTATAAAAAAAAATGTAAAAATAAAATAGAAACACAGAAAGCTAATAATCAAAGTTGTTGTTCTTTTAATAAATCAAAATTTTAATTAAACATATTTACAACACAATTCACAATTGTCTGTTTTATTTAAAATATTGAACTCAATAGTGACAGCGCTAGAGGTGCTAAAGCTAAAGCAGGTAGAAACCCTCCTTTTTCGTTCCTTTTACGCTTCCCCATACCACCCCCTCTAACATTTTTCCTTTTTCTTCTTCTTTTACCGCTTATTATACGTTTTACCCCCGTATACGATTCATAAGAAAATCTTAGGAATATCAATATAGGTATGTTTAGCGTCTCGAAAATTATTCCCTTTTAATTGAATTGATTTTTTTTTCATCACGATGAAACTACTAGGATCTTTGTTTGTTTTTCCCCCTTTATTATTTTTTACTTATATAGCAAATAAGATAACAACAAAATAAAAAAAGGTATTCTTTATTTATAAATTGGTGAAAATTATTTTACAAATTTATTATTTTTAACACAAATCATATACAATGGTTTTTTCATTAGGAAATATATTTGTTCTTATTCTACAATTATCATATCCTTTATTACAATTATAGAATAATAAATATCCATAGGGATGTTTATTAATATCAGCTAATATTTTATCAAATTGACTTCTATTTATTTTCTTATTATCACATATTGTATACATATTTCTACAATCACTTAAATTTTTAAACATGATATAATAATGACCGTTGATACGTAAATTTCGCAACTTGCCATTACCGTAAGATAAGTTTTGACATGCAAAAATTACGCTTACATTACGAAGATGAACATCTTGAGTTGCAATATTATCAATTTTATCAAGATTTTCTTTTGACGATGTACCTACTAACATAAGATCGTCTAAAATAATTAATGTATTATCAGCTGTATTTGTTTGTATATCAGTAATATCGGGTATACCCTTCTTACAGTCAACAAATTCGAAATTCATTTTTTTCTCTTCCAAAACCGTATGCATTTTATCGTATAAGGGTTGATATATGGAATAAAGATAAACAATTTTCGTAATTTTTGGTGTTATCATAGCCTCAATATAATTTAGTAATTGTAAAATCCAAAATGTTTTTCCACATTGACCAGGACCGCACAATGTTAACATAAACGGGTGATAAAAGGGTAGTGAAACAGCATTCATTTTACACGTCTAAAACCAAAAGGAAATATATAGATATTTTATAAGATTTTAAAGTTTATTTTGGACTTTGATAGATTTACCTTTCCCAGGTCATTGGACTTTGATATTTGTGTGGTGTATATTTTTAGACATATAATGACCTTGACTATACATATCCATATAAGGTCATGATATGAATTTGGACTTTTGCTAGAACATCATATCCCCTCCCCTCGAATGACCTTGACATATTTGCGTGGTGTATATTTTTAAACATATAATGACCTTGACTATACATAACCATATAAGGTCATGATATGAATTTGGACTTTTGCTAGAACATACCCGAAATTCTTTGAACACCATAACCCCTCCCTCAAATGACCTTGACTACCCGTCACTATAGTAACGCATAAACAGGGCGCGATTATATAAACACTAGCGCGATACAGTAAAAACTAACGTCCAAAGGTAGTCAAGAGAAGAAAATACAGAAGAAGAAAGAAAGAAAAAACATGGAGATGCCTCAAGTCGTGTGGAAGAAAGAAGATGGGAGAGAAATCGTGTGGGACTTCGATGAGTTCGACACACGATTTTTCCACCCTATAAACGAGCACGTTGAAGACGTGGCTCTGGTGAGGGAAGAAGATCGTGACAGCGAAGCCTGTGAAAGCAGTGACGGAGATGATGATGACATGGATGATGAAGACATGGATGATGATGATGATGATGATGATGATGATGATGATGATGATAAAGACGCGTTTGGAGCGAAAGACGAAGAATAAATGCTATGGGAGGGGGTATTTAACCCTCCCGATAACGTTAAAGACAATATTTACAAAATTATAAACAATTATGGCTTTAGTGAGAGCGAAGATGAAAATGACGAGGACGAGTATAAGGTGTGGGACTATGTCGATACTAAGGGTGAAGAGTTTTTATTTTTTGAGAAAACTCAAACATTAATTAAAAAAAAATGTTAAAAAAACGAGTACATGTGTCCATTTTTTCTTCTTCTTCTAAATATCCGTAAGGGATTGTAGTAAAATTATCTTTAACAATACGTTTATTAAAAGTAAATGAAAATTTTTTAATTTCAGTATTAATAAAAATATTATTTAATTTATCTTTACATATTTTATTTTCATATCTAATTGTAATGATTTGATCTTTATCTACAAAACATTTATTTAATGTTTTAAAATTTAAGATATCTTTCGCTTTATTTGTTAAAGAAAATCCTTTTACATGCACTACTTCTTCGTTTAAATTCGTAATATAAGAATAACATTTAGGACCTGTTGAACAAAATCGAGTAATCGATTCATTTTCTTTTAATTCATTGGTTAATTCTCCTAAATAATTACCGGTTTTAATCGAACAAGTATTTTCATCACTCACATAAATAATCGAATCGTTATCAAAATCCAACCGGGAAAACAAATTCTTTTTGAACAAAAGGATATAGCGATGTAAAGTCTACATAATAAATTTGTTCATTTTGTTTTATCTCTCTAAATAAACATATAGAAGAAGTTCGCCCCCCATATAATCCATCACGGGGAGTTAATATTGTATATCCAAAAAATTTTTGTTTCAATTCAATAATATCGCTACAACTATATTTTTTTTCATTTAAAAAATCACATTCCCATTTTTCAACAACTTTATATCCAGCATTTAACAATTCATTTGTAAAACGTTGAGTTTTCAAGTATAATGTTCCAAATTTTTCATTCACTAAAGTATTCATTTCATATTTTTCAAAACAACGAGAACACCCGTGAAAAAAACATCCATGAAATTGATAAACTGTATTATCATAAAATCCGTCAACAAACCGCCCTAATATTTTTTTTCTCCTTGAGTAGAACCTTTATATTCTAATCGTCCTGATAAATATTTATTAATTTCATACAACCAACAAATCGCAAATAAACTTTGATTTACATTGCAGCGATAACCTCCTGCAGGAATTATCCCCACACATTTTTCTTTTAAAAAGTTTTGTCGAAATATTTTTAATGCTAAACTTGCAATAGTCATACAATTTTTTTCATAAAAAGGTGCTACACAAGCAATCGAATTTATCATGGATGAAAATTTTACACACCCTTTTCTTAAAATATTCACATCCTCACAACAATAATAATATATTTCATCGCGAAAAATATATATACTTTTTTCTTTTTCATTATACCATTTTTCAAATTTATCTTTATCACTCATATTATCTATATCAAAATATTCCCTATCAATCATATCCCCTCTATACTTTAAATCAGTAAATTTATAGGGGTGAAAGCCTTTTTCATCTTCGAGAAGACCCATACATTTAGGAATAGCTGATAAGGGCATCGTTAAAAAAAAAATAACTATCTAAAAATAGAATATTCTTTTCGCATATTTCTAAACTCATTATTTTAGTACCATTCATAATAGTTTTTGGAATAATTTTTAATTTTTCTAATAAATATTTAAAAATAAAAATTGTATCAAATCTCGCGCCATTATGGGCAATCCAAACAGAATCTTCTTGTTCCAATATAAAACTACATAAATCTTCAACAACAGGGCTATTATTATTATCAAAAAGAAATTGTCTATATCCGCAACAACTAACAGCTTCAATATTTTCATCAATAAAACACGAATGTGTTATTAACGGAATTTGTTGTTTTTTAAAAGGGATATCTTGACACTGCATGCATACTTTTTGTACTATACAATAAAAAGGAACTAACATTTTATTGTCATCTACTTTTGTTTCAAAATCGAAAAAAAATAATGTAGGTGGTTGTTTTTTATTTTTTGGAATAGATATTGTTTTCATAAAACAATAATGCGGCTGTTTCTGATAACTATTACAATGATAACAAAATCTTTTAGAACAATCATGTTTTACACTTTTATAACGTTGAATAAAAGAAAATCTAGAACATATTTTATAACATGGTTCACAAAAAAACATATATTGACAAGGAGTTAAACGTGAATAATTTTGTTGAGCAGGTTTAAAAATGTAATGGGTTAAATGATTTAAATAACATGTTTGATTATAAAACAATATTTTACAATTTGAACATTGAATCTTTGTTGTATCTTTAGGGCATAAATTATTTTTATAACATTTGTGACAGGTTAAATTAGTTCGACACACGTGTGAATCAATAAATTCCCCATGTGTAAAATAACTCATACATTTAATACAAAATTTAGTGGGTTGTATTTTAGAAAATTCCTTCATATTTAAAACAACATCATAATGTTTATTATTTAACCATAAACATACTATATTATTAGTTAATTTAATAAGATTTCCTTCAGAATCTGTACGTGAATCATAAATGATATTATCTAAATCGAGATCTGAATACACCACCAAATCAACACCTTGGGCATTAAGAAATTTTTCGTAGACAATCGAAAATTGTTTAACTTTAACTTCATCACCCTCGGGTATACCCGATTTTTTATACACATCACGTATTTCTTCAATACTAAATAATTCATCAATACTTTTACTAAGTTGTTTAGTCATTGACTCATACCTATGATCTTTATACAAAAACGATAGACCTACTAAAATAGATAACGCAAAACAACAATTTTTAATTGCTTGCGTTAACTTAGTACTGATAATATAAAAAACTCCTATCATTTTCATTTGCTTTATTTAATCTATTGTAAATTTTTTTTCTTCCAATTTAAAGGATTTTTTTTTTTGTTACTTGATAAATTATTAGCTGATAATCCCGATGGAAAAGTTTGAATAACTACAGTACATTTCCACCCGTTCGCTATCATTTCTTGATTACTTTGCATATGTTTTTCAAAAATATTCAAAAAATATTTTACATTAACATCACTTAATTTCATTACAGCTGTAGAGAAAAAACCCTTAGCGGTATGACTAAAAATAAATCGCACATAGTCATCATTATTTTTTACACTTGTACGTGCATAATTAATCAAATAAGTAAAAAGTAACGTCAACGATTGTATAAAAGCTATAAAATTAACACCCGATTTACGAGCAATAGAAATTGAAAAAGTTTGTTCGTTCACTTTAAATTTTTCATTTTCTTTTTCATTAATTTTCTCAACACTAATAATATTATCCTCATTTGTTTGAGGGTTTTTTTTTTCACTTTCAAACAAACTTACTAAACGTTCAATTTCTTTGTTATTATATTTAAATTTCTTCTGTTGATTCTCCATGGTTTTGTTCTTTTCTTCTTCTAAAACAAGAAATACATGAGGTTTTTTTATTTTTTTTGTTTTCCTCTCCATCAACAAGATCGCCTATATTAATATGATTAGCCTCTTTTACACTAATACAGTTAAGGGACACCAACGGTTTATCTCCAGTACCCATCCAATTACCCATTTTTTCTAAAAAAAATGTGTGAAACTATACATATAGAATTATATTTAAAAAATAAAAATAACGAACCTTATATAGCCTATGAAGTTTTAGATAATGATGCTTGTGTTTTATTTTCATCAGAAATATTTCGGGAATGTCTATTAAATTTTTCAGAAGATGAGGAAATCATTTATATTAATTATTTAGTAATACAAGAAAGATTAGAACATTAAAAAATATATATATATCAATTATCATCATCTATTATATATAAAATTGAGTGTATTATAAATTTTATTAAAAAAAATAATACGTCCTAACTTGGAATTAAAACAATATTTAATTATGGTTAGAATGAAATTATCCGTAAAAAAACGAAATAATAACTCACGTGTCGTTACTAAATCACAAAGTATACGGGATGTTCTTCAATGTAAAAGTAATACTGTAAAAAGAATAAGATGTCGTAAACGCACCGCTCATACCCCAAAATGTTGGATCCATTGAGCTAAAGAAGATAACTTACGTGTAAAAAAATCAAATATTCCAAATGCTGGAAAAGGATTGTTCGCATGGAAAAATCAATTTAATCCAAAAAAAACAATAATACAATACACAGGGCGAAAAACAAATCAAACAGAATTAAATAGAAAATACGGTATAGATGTGAACGCCAACTATAGTATTTGTGATACTCCCAATAATTGTTTGGATTCTGATTTAAGTACTTATTCTGCAGCTCGTTTTGCAAATAATGGAAAAAGAGGATCAAAATATAAAAATAATTCCTATTTTACTTATAAAAAAAATAATAATAAATACTTTTTAGAAAGTTCAAAACGTATAAAACCTCATGAAGAAATTTTTGCTGATTATGGTTCGAACTATTGGAAAAGAAAAAAACGATAAATCATAATGATAATGAGGTGTAGGAAATGTAGAAGATATGTAAAATTATTAGGTAAAGGATTTAAAGGGAAAAAAAACAAAGAGGTGGTGGATTTAGAGGAACTAAAAAACAACGTGCGGGTATAAAAATAACTAATGCGTTGGGTAAAAATATCATCAACGAAATTAATAAAGGTTTTGGAATCTTAAAAACACTAAAAAATAAATCTCAAAAAGGAGGAATAGTACAACCCCGACATCGTAGATATGGTGGATATTAAATAAAAATAAATAAATAAAAATATTCTTTATCTTTTCTTTTTTGTCACCACAAATATTTATTATTCCATTTTTTTATTTTACATTTTATCAACCAATTCACAACGTTTAAGAGTGAATTTTTCAGTATTAAGAATGTTAAAATTTGTGATTGCTGTCAAATAAAAACTACGTATTGTACAAGCAATTTCTACACAATTAATTGGTCTTTGTCTCCAATATAGATAATCATTAAATATACAAAAAATAAAATAGGAATAAGATTATCATAACAATGACATTTTTCAGGAAAATTGTCATTTAACCAAACGTTAATTGTTTCTTTAGTATAAGGAAAACAGAAGTTTAGTAAATTATGTTCCATATACGTTCAAAATAAACATTGAAAATGTTTTAATATACAATCAGGAACAGGTCTTTTTTATTTATCTTGAAACAGCTGAATTACAAAAAAACACCTCCCATCGGTTTCTTCTTTCAAATAAAAATATAATTTGATCTTGTAAATAATAGAAGCGTAGGTATCTGAAATCTTCAATACTACATGGTACGCTTCAATTCCATCTTCATTCGAACTAAAACTGTCGATAAAATCCCAAATATATCTACATGTAAAATAGCCATCAGTATATCTTGAGGGATCCATTTGACCGATCAATACATCCATTCTTAAAACACTACATTAATGTTCAATGTTTCAAACTTTTATAGAGTGATAAAAAACATTGTTGTTTCCATACTCTATTTATTTTTTCCATAATTTGAACACTAAACAAAATTATTTCATACAGTGAACAACGATGAATGTCTGATTCATGATATTTACAACACTTTTCTTTAATATTATACTTTTCAATTAATGTAGAATATTTTTCAATATTAAAATGTTCCAAATGGACACATGATAACTTAAGTTTTGCACATAATATAGACTCCAAAGTTCCACCTTTATATCCAAAAACATAAGAGTGTGATCCATAAATCCCTTTCAGTAATCAACCATTTCTTTTTTATCCAAATAACGGTGTTGTTTTTTATTCACATAATACAACCCGTGTAAACGTTTCTGACAAATAATAGTTTTTCTTTCTAAATAATTCAAATCTTTAAAATCAGGTAATGATGAATTGTAGCATTGGAAAGATTCAAAATATCCATTTTCTAAACAAATCACCGATACCTCGCGATAAATCCATCGATGATTTAAATAAAAAGCTTCACAATCAATTACATGTGTAATTTTTTTCAAATAATGGGTCGCTGATTCTTTTATAAAAGACTTATCTTTAATAGAGTTATAGGGGGAATCCAAACGTGTTAACTCATCGTATAAACTCATAACTAAATTTTTAAAATATTTTTTATCCGAATATTTATACTATTTTCCCTCCTAATAAAACTATATCATTTATTCAAAATTTGTAGATTGGTTAATAGTATTAAGTTGTGATTGGTGTTCAACTATCCGTCAATCAAAAAATTTCAACAAATATGATTGGTTAGATTTTAAGCTAGTGAAAGCTGATTGGTTAAATAATTCAACAACTGCCAATCAAACATTTTCAACAAATATGATTGGTTAGATTTAAAACTCGTGAAAGCTCATTGGTTAAATAATTGTACCCTCCCTATAAACAAATATAAAAACCCAACCCAACGGTCTACACCCCTAAAAGCAATCATATCCCATAGAGGAAGATTATACCGTAAAAAGTACAAGAAAAAATAAGAAAAATGGTTCGGGAAATTCAACTCAAAGATGTGAAGGCCTACTACAGTGGTGGCAACTTTTGTGTGTTCCTACTGAAAGAGAGGCCCAAGGAAGATGAGACCAAACCGCAAGTACCGCTAACAAGAGCGAACAAAAGAAAAAGGGTCAAAGAAATAAATGCGTGGGGGAAATTAATGCATCAATGCCTGGAGGGTGTGATCGAGGAAAAAAAAAGAAAAACTCTTGGACAATAAACAAAACATTTTTAATAAAAACCTTGTACAGAAAATCTACTATCATTTTAAAATACTATTTTTTTGTCTTTTATTCTACCGATTGTTGTTTGAGTCTTTTTTTCGGGAATAATAACGCTGCTTATAATCGGCTAATTTACAGTATCTATCCTCATTCCAACATTTCCCTGTTAAAGTGCGTCGACGTCCATATTGAATATGCGTTGAAGGGTCATAAGTGCGACCCACGTAATGATATATATCGCCAATAAAAGATCTACAAACTTCTGTGGGTATTAAAAGCCATTTCCACACTTTATCTTCATAACACGGCTCTTTAAAAATGATCTTCCCTTGAAGATATCCACGACTATTTTCAGTGGTGCAACTACATTCAAAGAACGATATCTCTTCCATGTTAAAAAAACACGACGATGTACCAATAGTTCGCGCTGCAATAAGCATTTGATCACCCCGTTGTTTAGTACGACAACCAAAAGTCCAAGTATTTCGCTTTGGGGAATACATCTTTTCAAAAATACTGATGTTTAACGTTTACCCCTATCTTTTATAGCAAAATTTATATAACCAACACAAATTCATACAGACAAATAAATATATTTTATGAAATGATATTGGCCATAGCAACGGAGGTCGTATTTCACATATCGCACGCAAAACTGAAATTGTATATCAAACCAAATAAATCAGACATACATGTGAAAAGTAGAACTTTTACTTTCTATAAGATCAACCCCTAACGATTTTGAACTTGAACATATGCTTTTCTTTTATTTTTAAAAATCTCTACGGATTATAATATGGGGGGGGGGGCAAATCGTGTCTAAAAACATCTGTCCGAAAATACCCGCACTTGACGGATTATAATATTGGCGGTGTTGGTATGGATAGCCGTGCACAAAAACATCTGTCAACATTTTCTAACGAAAAATAGTGTTTCAGATTTTATTTTTATAATATAAAAACGAAATGGAATCACAACAGTCTTTAACTTTATATTAAACATCTACGTTTTTTAGCCTATTACTAAAAATAAAAACCCAAAATTTAACCTTGACCGCGAATGTTAATAACAAAATACTTCACATTCCATGACCTTGAACGAATAAACGACGACCCTGACCTTGAACAAATCGGGGATAACATTTCTAAAAATAAAATATGGTACTCTTTCAAAACCCTTGAAAGACCTTAACGCTTTAAACCAATGAAACACGCTGAAAATAAACCAATTAAATCACTTTATTATTTTATAAAATATATATAAGAACCTCGGTTTTCAAGCATTTTTAAAAATCAAATGGATAGGATCAGACATGGTAGACCCAAACATATCCCGTACAAAGACTCTGAAAAGAATATGCAAGAAACAACATCGAGCTATTGAAAAGGGAAAGGTTTTTCACAAATGGCGCAACTACGCAGCGAAATTTTACAAAAACAGTTGGGGATTTACATCTCAGATATATCATCGGAGTCAGAGTCTGACGATGAAGAAGAAGAGGTAAAATTAATCCACGATGTTTATAGAATCATTGAGTCTACGACACCACCACCGCAGCCATTATCACCCTATCCGTTTACCCCGCTAGAGGAAATACCAATACCAGATCTACCTCCTCCAACTCCTCCGCTACCCAAAACCATATCGATGATGTCTTACAAGTACCGGCGATAAATATTCCCGAAACGTTCCCCTACGAGGGCTTACCGGCGATAAATATATCCGAAGAAAACGTGCTCCCATAACAAGTACCAAGCGAAAACTTCATACAAGAAGAAGCGTCAACATTATTTGATTTATCAAACACCCTTGACTTTGATTATTTAATTCCTCACAATCTATTGATGCAACAATTAATCGCATCTTTTCCTCCCCCATTACCCACAAACGAAATACATTTATCTCCTCTACCCCCACCACCTATGCAGCAGGTAATGGGTATTGAAGATGAAGAAGAACCAGATAGGATCAAACAATTTAAAAAACAGTTAATATATAAAAAAAACACAAGTTAACAGTTGTTGAAACAGTAACGTATATAAATATTAACAGTGATGAGGATAATGATATCATTGTTAGAGATTTAGATTCGTATAGACAATTAAAATTTATATTTAGAGAAAAAATTAGAATAATAAGAAAATTTAATGTATATAAAAATAATAGAATAGGAATTAGATTATTAGAAAGAAATTATCGGAAAACATTTAAGAAAATAGAAAAAATCTGTAATGAAAGTATTTAAAAAAAAAAATTTTTTTTTAAAAATGTATGGAAAATAAACGGTTTGTATATATATATGTGTGTGTGTGTGAAATTTGTTTTTTACTTCCAAATAAAAATGGATATCATTCTCGAAGAACTTGCAAGAAACAATATTAAATACAAAAAATTGAAACCCTTAATACAAAAATGTATTACAAATCAAGAGAATATGTTGAAAAACATTATTTTACAAATCGATAGTCAACAAATGGAATTGGTTTATAAACAAATGGAACGTTATGAAACAGGACATATCATTGCGTTTTATTGTTTAATTCATTTTTTTTCCGATGGAAAATATGTTGGAGAAAAAGAAATTGAACTAATTCAATATTGGACAAGATTAACAATTACAGATTTTAAAACTTCAAAAAAACCCATTTTATTAGAAAATCCTTTATTTACATTGCCCTTTTATTTTTACACTTTTATTACAATATTATTTACTATAATGTCACAACATCATGTAATTTTATTTTAAAATGTCTAAAATCAAAAACATAATTATGTGATTGTAAATAGCTCATCAGATAATCTACTAGATATTCTTGTATATTAACTTGATCAAAATATATTTTAAAATATGGTGTTAATAAATTATAATCTAATAATTCTAACCCATAGTTGTCATAATATATTGCAGAGTTATAAATTGGATTATCGATACTTACAGGGAATGAATGAATTATTTGCGTTTTAGAAGATAGTATCTCGAAAAAATTTTCACATCTCAATATTTGGGTATCAAAAATATAATCATTTACAGGGTTAGACTTAAAAAAAGTGGATTTGTGCTTACAATTTTTATACTTACAACGCTGATTAAAAAAATAACCCGTAGGTGTAACATCAAAATTATATAAAACGCGATTAAGATCAATATCTGTTAAATTATTATTTTCAATTCTACCATGGGGGTTATGTTTTGGACAATAAAAAATAAAACATGCTGCTATGCAAAATATATTATATCTAAACGTTCGAGAATTATTAGCTAGACACGCTAATAAATAATATGGCGCTACAGTTAATAAATAAAGCGAAAGATCAATTAAAATGGGGAAGTCAGTGTCTCTACCTATTTTATAAAGCATGTGAAATATAAATGTTCTACCCACCCCAAAGGGAATCGGTAAACGCTTCACTTCCTGCGAAGGTGAAACAATAGGGGACATAAAATGATAATTATCATCATAAAAATATTGCGGTCTTGTAACAGTAATATATAAACTATCTAAGTAGGTGTTATCTAAACTAAATAATGAAGATACTAAACATGGGTTCTTTGATAATATGAACCCATGAGGAGTTGAACATCTATGTAAAACATATTTTTCACTACTGTCAATATATGGAACAATGTATTTTGATTTTCCTCCTTGTTCAACGGTCCAACATTTATAAAGTTTCATGTCTTTTACAGCTGGATCGTTTAATCGTAACAAACAAAACCCCGTATAAAATTTTGCAAAAACATCTGTTTCAATCTGTAAACAACCAATTATTTCACCACAATAGTAATTCAAAAGTCCAAACATCCAATAGATAAAACCAATCTGTGGATTTCTAAAGCGTTGAAAATACGGTACAACTTTTAAAATATGTAAAAAATAAATGTTTTTTTCTTCCACTTTTCTTTTTTTCACACGCCTTTCCAAAATGGGTCGAGTGGGTAAAGTGCTTTTTCTCTTAGCTTGATTTTTCATCTAAAAAATCAAAATAAAAATACGATCATTACAATACTATTCATAATACTCTAGAAAAAACTTGAAAAATAACCCTATAAAAGTATCAATAAATAGTAAATATCATACAAATTCATATTCTTACCTTGAATATTTACACGCGTTCTATTGATATTCACAATTCTTAAACATTCTACTCTTTAAAACCCTTGGCGCCCACCCCTCTTATATATGTATCTCAACCACTGATTGACTTCCGGTTTTTATTTTATAAAATAAAAAACAAAAATTCTATTTTACAGGGTAACCACACCCTGTTCACTTCACTTCTGGTGTTCATCGAGGACATATCTCTCTCCTTTATTTTTATTTTATAAAATAAAAAACAAAAATTCTATTTTACAGGGGAAATAATCACACCCACTTCAGTTCACTTCTGGTGTTCATCGAGGACACATCTTTCTCTTGCTCTCTCTGTCTTTATTTTTTTTATAACATACTTTTTTGCAAGTAACTTTTATATATATATTTTTTTAAATAATTTTTACTTTTTATATTTAAAAAAAATAATTACTCCTACTACTGTGTGTATACTCGCTTGAAAGTCGTACTCTCAAAAAGTGCGAAGCGCTTGAACCCTCCAATGAGCTGTAGTATTTATTACTAACCAGCATTGGTGCGCATTCAACCCGCAGTACTCTTGTAAATCGCGACTGGTTTAGACTTTATTGTCTGATCTTCCTCTCTAAAAAAGAGGTTGATGTCAGGTGGGACTAGTCCATAGAGACATTTAGCTCACCGCCAGATCGATCGATTGCTTGCTGTACTCAGCTACATTAATGCCTGGGTCCAGTCCCCTTCTCGGTGAAAAATGAAAGAAAATAAAAGAAAAATTATTTTAAATTTATGGTTGCAATAATGTGATTGTTTTTTAGGTTAATGCCGTTTGCATGAATTTTAGAATTTTTTTGGTGGGTATAACTTTTGTAACAGGAAGTCACGTGATCAGTTATAAGCATAGATTCATCGATAAAAATAGCACTTTTAAAAACGCGCTGTGGCAGGTAGGATAGTCATTCTCCCACAGTCATATTTCCGCACAGATAGTAAATTCTAAGTTTGGTCTTCAATGTCCCAACTTGAATCCGTGGAATTTCCTCATTGATCACTAAGATAATTGGGATGAAATCAAAACAAAGCCGTAGTTCTTACGAATTTGTCGATTTAAAGTTCTTTACGCGATGTAAATGTAAGCATTCAAGTTGGAGCGACAAATTTGAGTACATTTCGCAGCGATATCGTATATAGAGATGCACGATAGACTTTGAAAACCTTCCCGGCGAAGCCGTTAAAGTTCAACTTTTACAACCTAAATACATTTCTCAAATGCGCCATTTTTGACGCTTGAGCCCACTCAGTCGAAATACTTGTTTCAGCGGTTACACGCATTGTCATGACGACCATGCACGCTAAACGAGAAAAACAGTGGTGCTGGGGATCGAAGCTATTTATTTTATATATAAATAAAGATATATAGTGTGCTTGCATGGATGTAGTAAATTATATTAGTCAATTCACGTAAATATTAATACTATCCCGCCATATTAAAACGTTGACTCTGTTCAATGTGCTTAAATGTGCTGTATTTTTGCGCATTATTTTAACGGCAGTGAATGCAGTCATGCAGAATGCAATAGGTTTCATCGGTTTTAATTCAGAACATTCGGATAAAACATTACACTATAACAAACATCTGGTCTGAAAGTGGTCTGGCTTATGTCTTTTCGTAACCAAAAATCTGTCAGAATAATGCGCTTGACTAAATTTTTGGCGCCAGATTCAAAATTCGCGTCGATCGAGAAAGTTATCTGGAAAGTACGTTCACTTGAAAGAATTAAATTCACCAGAAAAGCTTAATAATTTTACAATGTTAGTGAGTCTTATACATCCGCATACATGTGGGTTTGTGAAAGTAGCAGCCTGGCAAGTAACCAAAGCGGTTATTGCTGAAATCAAACGCGACGAGAACGAGACTCCAAAGGTTCACCGAGCGCGCACGAACAGTGAGATGTTCAAACGTTTCTCGTCCATCTTCGCTGGAAGCAACGTTTCAATTGATTCAAAGGTTTTCCAGAAAAAGCTTCCAGATTTGCGCAAAAAATTTAGCACATGGGGTTCCCGTAAAGCGAACGAACGTGAACGGTATGAGAAAATATTTTGCGTCGACAACTGGAATCATCTGTCATCTCAAAGGAAAGCTGAACACACTTTAATGGAGTGCAATGGTTGTTTCCACCGATACGTTGAGCAGTCTTTATTCCCTGTCAAGTCCGTGCAGTTCAAAGGTAGCTCGAGGACTAGTCCACTGTCTGTTGCTCAAGATATTTGTTCCAAGATAAGCGCTCCAATCAAATGCACCCAACGAGAGGCAGCAGCCACAGCTCGAACAATATACGAGAAGATAAATCCAGTATTTGAAAAAATGTGCAGCATGCCATTGACGGATGCATTAATAAAGGTGAAAGAACTCAATTTACAAACCACGAAGAGCAACACTGAGAGAAAAAGAGAAATAAGAAGTTACTTCAAGAAGAGCAAAGTTAACTTGGAAGAACAATGGAATGATACTTCAGTAATGAGGTACAGTATTATATATATATATATATATATATATATATATATATATATATATATAAGTAGTTATTACAGTATTTATGTTAAGAGCAAGACTGAGTTGTAAATTGGAATCAAATGTTATATTTACAGGTGTTTTGGTAACAGACAATCAATGCAGGCCAGACAACGTTCACGACTTGCAATCGCATTTGAAACTAAGGAAAATGCTCAAAGGCGTCAAGCCAAAGGTTTAAAGAAGAAAAACCCAGTGGGACATTTCAACAATATGAACTGGAATAAAGAAGAACTAAAAAGGGAAGTTGAAAGTTACCCTGATGGCAGCCCGGTTAATTGGTCAGATTTAGCAAGACGGTATCAGATTGAAAATTCTAGTGGTTCATTAGCAAAGAATGGTGGTCAAATAGCTAGAGAATGGCTAGTATCTGTTGGTGTGAATGTTAATAGATTCAAAAGGTTGAATGCTGAAAGTGATGGTCCAAGAATAAGAAGAAAGAAGCTCAGAGGTGCAGGAGGAGAAATATCAGTTCCAACCCCCCAAACCAATGATGCCATGAAGGAACAACTGAAAAAAAGGTCATGCAGGGTGAATATACAATTGGAGAACCTATTGCACCAAGAAAGGTATATAATCTATTCATATTTAATGTGTGTATTTAATTGCATGTACAGTACAATAGTAATTTATTTAAATTAATTTTTTTTTAATAATCCATTCTAGAGTGTATACAATATGGCCTTTTATAATTTTACTGTCATTTACTGTACTATAATACCAGACAATTTTATCCCTCATGAGATTGTGCCATCTGGGCAGGAATGGGTTAAGAACCCTCAAAGCTGTAAAGTAGCCTCTAAATTTACCGTGGCTAATGCCAAATTATTTTACTTTTAAAGGAGAACCTGCCTAATAAGGTTGGAATTGGGTTAAGACTTAAGAGGATATTTAATTAAATTAACACTATAGGTGTTCTTAGCTGCATGCAGTACTGTATATTAGGTATAGCTGAGGTTAGCCCAATTACTTCCTAGCTATCGGTGCCAATGATACAGTTTCAGATATAATGATACAGTTTCTAACTGCAAATTAGGTGCACTATACTGGAATATTGCCTGCACATTGATTTAAAGCATACTGGTATACTGTATACTATACATTACTGCACAGTATTGTACCACAGTACAACCTCTAATTAGTGTGAAAAATAGAGGTTCAACTGTAATTTAAATCCTATAGAATCAGTAATTATTGTATAATTTCATGTACATTATGGCAAAATACTGTATTCTGATACTGTAAACTGTTCACTTACAGCATTATATATCAGACTGTAATTTGATTTTCTAACTTTTTGTAGTATCAAAAGTTGGTATTGAATGATTCTGGAGATATAGTGAAGAGTGAGTTTATTGTAGAAGGAAGGAAGCAACCACTTATTGAAATCAGAGAAAGAATGATAAAAAGCCAGGAAAAATACATGCGAGACCGGTCAGATGAAGAGTTTGCCAACATCACAAGTGAATCTATTGTGAAAGATTAAAGATGCTCAATGAGTACAAGGAAACTGGAACTGAAATGGAACGGAGGGAACACCTAAAGAGCATTGAAAGGACAAGACATCTTAAAATGTGGCATGACTTGTCAACAATCGCTAACCATAGTCATCTCGTTTTTATGGTATCGTGTATATACGATCAAGCCATGTTTTACACTGATGAAGAGTACAAGCAGAAAACCAGTATCACTGAAGATGTTCAGGCTAGAGTAGAAGCTCCTGAAGTCTATATTATAGCTAGATCAGGAAGCTGTGATGTTGAGCAGCTCACATACATAGACACCAGGGTAGAATGTCTACACAATATGAACCAGAAACTACGTACCAAGTCTTGAAATCTAATAACAGACGTGATGAGATTTTTCCATGGCGATTCTCCTGCACGCCAATTTGAATCTGGGCAGCAGAAAGGTGGCAATTACTACTGTTGCAGCTGTGGTGTACATGCACCACGAGTGTATGAACTGGACTATTCCTTTCACTGCAAGCATGTGTCACTCTCAGACAGAAAAACATTGATTATGAAAGGGCCATTGGGTAGAAAAAACACTCTGTCTGCAAATAACAAGCCTTTCAATAGGCTGCAGAAGAATGAGCTCATTCAAGAGCTTAATACAAGGGGCATATATGAAGGGGAAACAAAAAAGCAATTAGAAAAGCTGTTAACAGATACCCTACATGGTGTGCAAAGAGTGCCAGCCTTGTTGTACCCTAATCCTGCGGCAACAATGGAATCGCTGAATTGTGGGAAATATGAGATCCTTTCTTTCGAACCTCTTCATGACATTGGAAAACATGTTGAAAACCTCCTTACAGAACTCCCAGCCCATTTACCTGAACAAGATGCTTTGTCTATGAAAGAAATTATTGATCTCTCTGTTGGTGTAAAAGAAACGAAGCGCACTTGTGACTATCGGTGTGCTTTAATAATGCTGGCAAACCATGCCAAGCTCCAAATATCCTCGGCATCAGTCAAACTACTACTCAACTCAATGGTGGTAATACAAAGCATTGCATATGGCTCCGAAGTCAATCGGTCTCCCAAATCAGTTTTAAGGCTGCATAACTTGACTTGGTACCATGGAATTCTGTGCCGAAGAGTATTTGGTTTTGCATTAAAGAAACTAACCACCAGGAAGCTTTATGGCAATTACTACCACAACATCACTTCCCATGCTGCAATACAGCACCGTTTAGTTTGTGGCAAGTCTTGCAATGTGGAAGAGCAAGAGAGAATCTTCAGTGCTATTGGCAGTATCACCAAGTCGACATCATTCAATCACCCCAACCACATTATTGGCAATGTTTTGATTAGGTTGCAAGCAGAAAAGCAAATGGGCACTTACCAGAGATGTAGAAGTGTTTCAAAACAGCAAGCATCTGTTTCCAAGCTAGCAGAATCATTGCCACCATATGGGAACACTGTCATTCCACATGCCATCATGATGAAACACAGCAGATCTTGGCAAGCACACCTGGAAAGAATAAGCGATTTCTTGCTAGCAGGCAAAGGGATATGGTGGTCACAGCAGAACAATGGTGATATTGAATTTCTCGATGGTGAACTGTGTCCCGAATTTCATCCTGAAGGTCCTTCACTTCATCACTATCGCTCTAGAAATTTTAGTGATGAAGAGAAGCATCTTCAGGATTGCTGGAAAGAATGTCTGCATGACTCTACTCCAGTACCAGCACATTTATTGCGAATTGAGGATGAAAACGGAAACATGAACACAATCCACATTAATTCAGTGGACATGAACAATGCAGCTTTGGTGGAAGAGCATTCAGATGAAGTTCATGAAGAGCATGATGAAGTTCATGATGAAAGTAATGATACAGATGAAGCTACTGGTGACGAAAATGTTATATCGTTTCAGTTGGTTTCTGATGACAGTAACCAGCTACCATTGATTGAAGATAATGAACATGGTGAGGAGGAATCAGGTACTGTAAACATCAATTGTTTCATCAATTATTTTGGAGGTATTATTGCTGTGTACAACAATAATATCCTGCAGATCATCGATATTACACACAGTGGAAATTAGTGCAGTGCACAAATATATTAATATACAAACTATAGACTGGTAACTGAAATTAATCATGCACATTAATATTTGAGAAATAGAAAATGGCCAACCATGTTTATATGGCCTGATGCAAACATGCAGAGAGTGGGATGAATTTGAAAGTATACTGTATAATATTATGAAGTACATGTATATACTTTCAAATTTGACGGTTGACCAAACTCTCTCTCTTGTTTACATCAGGTATATATAAACACAGGATGTATATTTTCTATTTCTTTTATAAAATAAGACTGCAAAATATGCTGTGATGTCACAACCGTGTTTGCAAAGCCTGATATGAACACGGTCAGACCAATCACAGCGTGCAACACAACTTATTTTATAAAAATTAATATTGTTTTTTGTTTTGTTTAGAGATACTTTCAATCACCAAAGCTGACAAGTATGAAGACCACACAGTTAAGCCCACAAATGCTGACAACAATAACAATGGCAGCAACAACAGCAATAACAATGACAAACATGACAATAACAATGCCACCATGACCAACAATGAAAATGTCCACATGCCCATTGCCAACAGTAGCAACAACCCCAACAGTGACAATACATGCTTAACAAAATTAGGTCAGGCAGTGGAATTTATTTTAGGAAACACGAAACAAGTGCTGCAGTTCGACAAAGCAAGAACAAAGCACAAGCAGGTACCCAACAACAGATTTTACTTTGAACAATACATGAACATCCTGGCTGTCATTGAAACGAAGATATCGAAAGAACTTGGGAAATTTAAAGACGAACTAAAGAAATGGGAGCAAGAACATTTTGCGAAGAATTGTCTTCTCCCAAGTTATGCAGATATGAAATCAAATGCAATCGCCAAACTACTGATGGATAAGATCAAGTACTCAAAAGCCATGTTGACGAAATTTCGTATTAATTCGGGGTCTCCTAATTAATACACACGAATGTAGCTATTCGACAATCGATATACACGTCGTACATACCTTCTTATTGTCCCTGTTGGTTCTTTTGCTTTATGTCCATAAGGTATAGTCAGCATTTCTGTCTTTTATGTAAATACTGTATAGGCACTCTTGTATATAATAACAAATAGCACGCCATGTATATTTAATATATTATGTATTCTCATATATTCCACAAATAACATTCCAAGGGACACTTGATCCTTAAATGACACGAATTATACAAAAATATTTCATTTTACCCATGCCACGCTATACAATTTGTATTTACTATTTGCAGAAAGGCTAAATGTTTTGGCCAGGCATTCTGTCACCTTAGCAACGTAAATGTCTGAACTCGTTCCATTCCTACAGGAGCTCGTGTTGACTTACAAATATGGTAAACGTGACCAAATTTGGAAATATGGGGAAATCTCGCTTTCACACGCGGGGCCGCGCGCAAAACTTTATAAGTCGTACGTATTACGGATTATCTAATTTAGAGTTATTTGCGAGATATAAATGCCACTTTCGAAGTTTGATTCACAAAGTTGGAGGTATGTTCTACTGATATAGCGTAAAATGTTTTCTACTGAACGAAGAAAACCTATCGCGCAACGCGAGCGAAGTTCAAGTTTATCGCCAAGAGGAGGTGAGCCTTTCTGCGAGACCAAAGTACATTTGTTCAGCGGCTTTCCGCGACATTGAAAATTGCGCCAAATTGAATTTTTCGCGTTCGACAAACTACAAAGATATACCGTATGGTAATAAGTTTTATTCACCCGCGTACATACGGATTTTCCAAAGTGGCCGCGTGGGGAATTAAACGACTAGAACGGTTTTTATCAAACGAGATAAAATTGAGTCGACGAAGGAATACGAAGCCCGCAAAATGAAGCAGGTATTCGATCACTTATTCACTTTGTGGAAAGCTTTCTTGACGTTTAATAGAGGTAACTGCTGTGCCAAAATGATTTTGAACTGATTTTCCTTCCTAACTACTGTCCTGTGCTAAAGAAAATTATTTTGGGCTGGTGTACTCTGCTGCTGAACAATGGTTCATGAGTTTGCTTCTTTTGATGGCTTCAAGTGGGTGCCTGATTAATCAGATTTGCTGTCTTGTACAGAAAAATTAATTGGTAAAAAAGTAACTGCCTTGAATAATGCAATATATTGCAACAGGTACTGTAAGCTGGGAAGCAGGTAGTCAATCAACCCAGTTCAACAAGTAAAATATTCTTGCATTGTGCACCTGTCAATGTTTAGCCCCAGGGGAGGGGGGCTGGGCAAACCCAGGGGATTTGACATTTTTCGATGATTACATTTCAAATTCCTTACTCACAGGACAAACATCCATGTGAAATAATGTAAAAGTCCCCTTGGTGAGGCACCACCATAAGCAACTTGCAGACCCGGTCATCAAATATCCCCTCCTAATGTCAAATTCCCTACCCTCAGGCATGAGAGTTGTCAAATGCCCTTGGGTTGCCCCCCCCCCCCCCCCTCGCCTGGGGCTATACATTGACAGGTGCATTAATTAATCGGACAGTAAAATTCTGAAGGGCCTAGTGGGATAATTTGAAGGACTTATGAAGTAAAAATGCATGGTCTTACCACTTACATGTAAGCCCACACTATATTTTGCAATAACAAGACAGCAGCAAATTTCACATTTTGCGTCAAATTTGCAGTACCTCATGCCAGAAATGAACACTCTGTATACAGTACTGTACAAATACTTTTATTAATAGTAAGACATCACAAAAATGTACTGTACAAATTCATTTCATTTGCTAACTCAACATACAGTACACTACGGTGTATATATACTGTAATTATATACAATGTGCAAAGATACATGATATGCCAATACAGGTGTTTTCTTCAATTACTGGGAGTCCAAATTAATGTACATACAATACATGTACATTGTTATGTATTGTGTTGATGTGTTATGACAATGCCTGGAGATGCACTGGATCATCTTTGTCAATTTAAAGCAATACTGTACCTGAAAACAAAAAAATAAGGTTGAAAAAACAAAAAAGTAAATGGTTTATACAAAGCAACTACAAGATTCAAGTCTTTGCCATTTAAGCTCTGCTGTGTAATTAAGCCATAGTGATAATAATTATAATGATAAAACCACATTTCAATTACAAATAAAACCATAAATGCACTGCAGTAATAGCAAGAACTTCAAAGTTGTCAAGATGTTTCGTCTTTGGGCAACGGGCTGTCAAGATTTCCAAGTCTTTCGGCAGCTAGTTTGAGCTTTACTGTGTAATAAAGCCATATTTATAATAATTATAATGATAAAACCACATTTCAAGTAAAAATAAAACCATAAATGCACTGCAGTAATAGCAAGAACTTCAAAGTTGTCAAGATGTTTCGTCTTTGGGCAGCGGGTTGTCAAGATTTACAAGTCTTTCGGCAGCTAGTACAAGCTTTACTGTACTGTAATGACAGCAAGCCATAGTTATAAATACTATATATATAATGATAAAATCACATCTCAATTAAACCTATATAAATGCACAGCAATTGCTAGAACTTCAAAGTTGTCAAGATGTTCATGTCTTTTGGCAGCTAATTCAAGCTTTACTGTGTAATTACATTACTGTAAAGTGTAGAGCATAATTATAAATACTGTATAATGATAAAATCACATCTCAATTAAACCTCATATATATATTTATATATATAAATGCACAGCAATAGCTAGAACTTCAAAGTTGTCAAGATGTTCACATCTTTGGGCAGCGGGTTGTCAAGATTTACAAGTCTTTCGGCAGCTAGTGCAAGCTTTACTGTGTAATTACAGCAAGCCATAGTTACAAATACTGTATTATAATGATAAAATCACATCTCAATTAAACCTATATGCGCAGCAATAGCTAGAACTTCAAAGTTGTCAAGATGTTCACATCTTTGGGAAGCGGGTTGTCAAGAATTACAAGTCTTTCGGCAGCTAGAAGCTTTACTGTGTAATTACAGCAAGTCATAGTTATAAATACTGTATTATAATGATAAAATCACATCTCAATTAAATCTATATGCACAGCAATAGCTAGAACTTCAAAGTTGTCAAGATGTTCACGTCTTTGGGCAGCGGGTTGTCAAGATTTACAAGTCTTTCGGCAGCTAGTTCAAGCTATACTGTTCTATATAGTTCAAATTTACTGTGTAATCAGCCATAGCTAATTATATATATATATGATAAACCCACTCAAGTAAAAATTATAATCTATAATTGCACAGCAATAGCAAGAGCTTCAATTCAGAGAAACAGTGGTCAAAAGATTTAAAAATGTCTTTGGGGAGGTACTGTAGATTTAAAAACGAATTGTTTAACTGTGCAGGTAGACTGTATAAGAGTAAGAATAGGCACTAAGATTCACTAGGGTAATATATGTATAATAGGCTGGAGTAAACAACAAATATCTACTGACAGTATTCAATAAAATGTATAAAGTTTAGTTATAGATAACTTAACATGTAATTTTATGAATAAACGTTTGAAATGATGCGTGAAGACAAACCGTACAAGCGTTTGTCTTCACTGTTCTGGTTATTATTTTTATATTATCGAAACAAAATATACACTATATTAAATATAACAACTCGGCCTTCATACAAACAACCAGATAAATATTGCGTACCTTGACCATTGACGACTTCCTTCAAATAACTCGTCGTTTTCAAATTTACTGTACAGTAAAGGTTGACGTTAACAAACCACGATCACCTCCAAGCAAATATACATCTTCCTGCTCGATCTATCGCTCCTTGGTAACTCCATTTTGTTAATCGCAAAAAATTTCGCAAAGCGCCAAATACGGCGGCCGGCCGCGCAATTAAATTACTGGTTCGAGGAAAAGTTTGACCCAGGCATTAACTCACCAGAGTACGTTATGGGTTTTTGGATGTTAGCATGTGGTGAAAGAGCTAGCTAAAGTATAACACCTAGTTTCACAGGAGTATTTTTTGTTTTGTTTTTATTTTTACTTTTTTAAGACAAAAATATATACAAAAGTACAAACAATATATCGAAAGTGCTTGTACATTGCGCGATGGTGGAAATCTTCAGCATAGGATCATGCAATCTCACCACAGGGTATTATACACCGAAATTTGTTTTTTTAGTTCCAAAAAAAAATATATATAAGGTGTTTAAAATAAAAAAACTTTATCATTGCTGAGAATAAAAAAATGTCCATATTACATTATTATAGTCATTGTGTTAATACTGTAACCTTTTTGGATAAAACCACAAATACTTTACAACGCTATTTTTCATGTAAATATCTTCAAATAGATTATCCTGAATATATATATTTTGTAGAGGATTGCAAACCTGTAACATTATGTAATACAGACAAATGTAAAATAATAAAAAAATATGGCAAGGAACAACAACCCTATGAAGTAACCCTAATAATTATCAATTATGGAGAATCTGGAAGAAAAATAAAAATATTATCGGAGAAAGAAGATATTTATTATCTTTTGCATAAAAATATTAAGATTAAAAAAACTGTCGAGGACATATTAATTTTTTCTCTTGTATAAATTTTATTTTTTTATAATAAAAACATTTCATGTGAATCACGAAAGTGCTTGTACATTGCGTTACTGGATCTACCTCTATATTAAAGTGTATATTTTGTATATATATATTTTTTTAAATGAACACATAACAACCCTCTAGTAATAAATTTGGGAAGAATGGATTATTCTTCCCATTTCCACACACTAGGACCAATTCCCACCCTATAAAAAAAATATATCATTTTAAAAAAAACAACCACCCAAAAATCTTAATCGTATCTTTTTCCCAAAATACGTTTCACTATCAGACAAAGGTGAAGGTCATTCAAGGTGACTAATGCAAAGCAAGTACTGACGTCTTTTGCTAGATGGAGTTAAAGAGCTGTGATAGAACAAGAACAGAATATTTAGTAACAGATGTTTAGTGTTTCATATAATTGGTGACCAGTATTTGTCTGATCATCAATTAGATGAAACACGAAAATTCTGCGACTAAATTTTCTCTTCCTGTTCCATCACTGCTCTCTAACCCCATCTTGCATCTGCGACAGCACTTATTCAACTCATAATTCAATGCGCTATATATACTAACTGTATAAACGTATCTCTACTTCCGGACACGCCTTTTCCCAAAAAACCTTTTCCAAAAAAATAATACCCTATTTACTTCCGGTATATCATCTTACACCTCATTCAAGCTCTGGTCGTCGTTGAGGTAACATCTCCGTCGCGCGTGCACTCATTTTTCTTATTTTTTTTTTAAAAATACTTTGTTACAATTCCTTTTTTTTTATAAAATACAATTCAACGTTCTATTTATAAAAATATTTCAACCATTTTTTATATATTTTTATTTTTTTTATATATATATATATATATATATATATTTTTAAATACTATTACTACTAATTCACATATATCTTATTATTTTTTTTTTCAAATATATATTTTCCAACCATTAACAACTTTTTTTTCCAAAAGACATTTTTTTATTATTTTTCACTTCGTGCGCGTGGCGGCCATGTTTCCTTCCCGACGAAAAGGACAAGTAAAACAACAACAACTACCATCACTCTTAACAATGCGAAAGGGGTTGGCACTTGACTCTTAACCAATGATCAAATTGCAATAAGTATTGATTTGAATTGACTTTCCCTCCTGAACTATTAGTTATTAACTAGCTCACAGCTTGACTCATTTTGGGACACCTCCCTGGAAATAATGAGATACCCTTTTCTCTGATTGGTCAATTCAAATCAATACTGCAATCTAATTGGTTAAGAGCTAGTGCCAATCCCTTTCGCATTGTTAATATATATATATATACATATATTACTACTCTATGAGATACCCCTTCCTCTTTGAAACCAACACATTATCTGTTTTCAGGTCACAGTGTAGGTAGCCTTTTTTGTGCATGTGGTCTAATGCATCAGTTATGTCATCATAACAGACACAAAGCCAATCTTTTATTGACATGCCTGATCTTATTTGGCCAGCATTTGCATCAAATAACATTTTATGGACTGTTATTGATTGACTGTTCTCCTCAACAAATTCCATTACTAAAGATAATGTTTTTTTCTCTACCTGTATTCCAAACAAATGTGGTATACATCTGTGGGAGAATATTTGCATGTATCGTGCTTCTTTATACAGCATATCAATATTCCCATCAATCAGCTGCTTTTCGACAACATTTATGCCGAGCCGTATGAACCTCTTCAGCAAGCAATTGCCGAAGACACCACCACCAATTGACTCAACGTTTGCTGTCTCTAATTCATCTTGGGAAATGATGTTTATTGATGAACACTTGGTGTTAGCGGCAATAGGATTGTAACACATTTTCTGAGAAATCTGTTATAAAAGTACAAGATTACATAAAAAACAATTGGATGTTGCAATTATAGGCTACTGCATATAGAAGTATCAATCAACAATATTGTTTTAAGTCATTTGTTTATAGAGCAATTGTATTTTGTTAAAAAGGTGTTTAATAACCATTAAATGATATTAACATTCAATCGTTATTTAATGTACTTGATATTATATGGTAGTTTTGTTGCTCTTTACATACATATAGTTTAACACTGTCTGTGTTAAGTTAAACATTTAGGTGGAAGTATCATGGAAGTATCCTGAAATCTAACGGCCAATTTCCACATGAAATTAATAAACTTCGAGTTCTTTTTAAAATTGCTCTGTGATTTAATCAAAACTGTGACGTCATCACCTAGACACCCCATATGATATTATATTTTAGTATCAACCAACTAGTGGTCTATTACAAATTCGGCATTCTGATTGGCTGAGCTACTCACTGTCTATTGGTGATAGACGGTGAGTAGCGTTACCCAATCACAAACCTTCTTATGCTGGAATATTCCAATCCTGACCAATCAGAAGCCACGACATATTCAAGCTGCACGGCGAAACCTGGAATCTAGTCCAAACATGGCGTCCGCTAAAATTTATATACGAGTGATGAAATCATGAAAACATTGGCCCGAAAGTAATGGAAAATTGTTCAGTTTGACATTTTCGAATAAGAAAATGAATTCGCTTATGCCTATGGAGTATATCTATAGCAAATGTGAAGCAAAGTAATTACAATCTCGTTTTTGTGAGCGATTGTTTATCATGTGTCATCGAGCAACTCTGCATTTGAATGGGGAGACTTCTACAAACAAAAAGGGAAAACTATCCGAAAATTTGGAACAATGTTAGAAAGGTTGTTTATGGTTGATACTAAAACAATTAGACAACTCGCCCTCGTTGTCTATGAGCAGATAGTAAACTCGGGCTTCGCCCTCGTTGACTATCTGCTCATAGACAACTCGTTCTCGTTGTCTAATTGTTAAATATTCATAAATGGCACCAGTTTATATGCAATTCAATTTAGATTTTCTAATGTTTATAATTCAAATGAATGTTTACATATAAACGAGGATCGAAAGGCTATTAAAATTTACGCATGTAAATAATAAATTTGTGACTATTACGAATAATATAATTATTGTCAATACTGACTCACAGAAACAACAAAACTTGATTACTTTGTTAATAATTATGCACCGTCATGGTTGATTACTTGATTGTATACCTTACTATGCGTTCTGTTGTTGTCAAATCGTCGCTTCAACACACTATTAGCTTCAAGATTTGTCTTCCAAAGCTTATGGTATTTTGATGCCTTAATTCCTATATTGATCGGCTTCCGCACGAACTTCACGAACAGCGTTTTCGATCAAGCTTGCGCGCATTTTCTCAGATTTCTGTTGCCTCTTTTTCTTCTTTCTGGAGTTGCGCATTTTCCTTTTCTCTTCCTTCGTGTGCCTCATTCTACAGTAGTTCTAGTTTACAGATGAAAAACCGCTCAACATTGCTGATAGACCAACGCGGGAAAATGCGAACATTCGCGCTTCTTTTAATCCCTCCTAATAAGGAGAGCTTGCCCATATAAAGAATACATTTGTACCCAGGCCACTGACCCAGGCTTACTTGTTTTTGCGGTTGTCCTTAGCAACCATCTGGTGATTCTGGTGAATTATCGTTGCGTGGCATATAATATACTCTTGGATATAGTGTCATAATTTCATTTACTAAAGAAACGTTGTCAAATCCTATAAATAAAGAATCTAAGAGGTAAGTTCGTTATTTTACACTGTTTTGCAAATTTTAATTTGAATTTACATCGCTCGATTATATAGTTCATGCATTATATTTGCCCATGCCCATGTGCATGGCCTTGAAAATTGTTCAGAGTAGCTTTAGCATATTTCAACTTTTCCACGAGGAGCTTTGCGGGTGGATTTGATGCAATGTCGTTTTGAGTGGCAACTTTACAGTTGTTCTTCACCAAAAATTCTCGCTCCCATTGGCCAAGCTGATTTCGAAGTTGTCGCTGTTGTTTAGACACCCTTGTTTCCATAATTGCCAATTTGTCCATGTAATCTTCAAGGTATGAACTGTTTTTAGGGTACTGCTTTTGCCGTTGTCTGGCTTTGTCAAACTGTATAACCTCCGTTGTAATTCCTAAAATAAATTCCACAGCTTTTCCCATCTTTGTTGAGCATGAATGAGAATTACTGCTGACTTGGTTAACCCTTGTACTTTTGCTTGCACTTGCACTTGTATATGTACCTGAAACAATTACCAATTATTATTTTATAGTTGCCGTATGTGATGTTTGAAATATCAAAAGGTTGGTGTACTGCCAATCATATGGATATGATAGTGAAATTAGTCTAACGTTTCGAGCGTAGGCCCTTTGGCTTTGTCAGAGAGAATAATTACAAAGGGCCTTTCTCTCTGATAAAGGCCCTTACCGCTTGAAACATTGCACTTCATTATCCATATCGGCAGTACATGGTCAACCTTTTTATATTTCGATTTGTTACTTAACAATAGATGGTTTCAATCATAATACTAGCCACCATTTTATAAATTAGGCTAAAAATTGCCTTTTTCTGTTTTAATATTATGATCAATATAATGCGATACAATTAAATACCTTCAACAGTTCCATAATTTTGGTTAGTTGTGACACAAGTATCTGGGGACAAATGATTCTGATCTTCTGCTTCAACAACAACATCATCATCAAGCTCACTGGGAGGTATTTCTGCAGTGGTGTGAGGCTGGCGATTGGAAAGAAACTATGTTCTCTTCAGTGGCACCAGCAGTGTCTTCTGAAATATTCTGCTCTGGCTCGTCAACATCATGTGCTGTGTCAGTATCCATGCTAACTCTGCTGACACATGAATGTACGATATTCATGTTCCCTTGCTCATCTTCAACTCGTAGCACTTTTACTGGCAGCATCACACCAAGACATAAGCACTTTTTCCAGCATTTCTGAAGATACTTCTCTTCATCATTAAAATTACTGGAACGAAAATGATGGAGTGAAGGACCTTCAGGATGAAAGTCTGGGGACTGTTCACCATCGTGAAATTCAATATCACCATTTTCATGCTCGATCCACCAGTTTCCCTTGGTGAGCTTGCATGCCAAGATCTGCTGTGCTTCTCAATTATCTCGTGAGGAATGATGGTGTTTCCATATGGTGACATGGAAGATGCAAGCTTAGAAACAGATGCTTGTTGTTTGGAAACACAAGAGCTTTGGAAAGCCTCCATCTGTTTCTCAGCTTGCAATCTAACAAAGATATTACCAATGATGTGACTGGGGTGATACGAAGATGTGGACTTGGTGATGTTGGTAATGGTGCTAAATACTCTCTCCTGCTCTTCAACATTGCATGACTTTCCACTGATTAGACGATGTTGCATGGCGGCATGGGATGTTATGTCATGGAAGTAATTGCCATAGAGCTTCCGGTTTGTCATTTCCTTCAGCTTAAAAGCAAAAACTTCCCTGCATAAAATGCCGTGGTACCAAGTCATGTTGTGGAGTCGGAGGACTGATTTGGGGGTTCTATTGCATTCAGAGCTGTAGGCAATTCTTTGAATTTCTACCAAATAATTCAGAAGTTGCTGGACACGGTTTGAGGATATCTTGGTGGAATGCTTTGCCATGATGATCAGTGCACACCGATAATCAAATGTGCGCTTGATTTCTTTTCCACCAAGAGCTAGGTTGATTATTTCATTTACGCCATTAGCTTCTTGTTCAGGCAAGTGGGCTGGGAGTTCTGTTAGTATATTGTCTATATGTTTGCCAATATCGTGTAGGGGTTCAAATGAAAGTACCTCATAGCTTCCACAGTTAATTGACTCCATTGTGGTTGTTGGTGTTGTGTAAATCAAGGCTGGTACCCTTTGGACGCCATGCATTTCATCTACCAAAAGCTTCTCAAGTTCTTTATTTTTTGCCCTTGATAGATCCCTCTTGCATTGAGCTCCTGAATCAGTTCCTGCTTTTTCAACTTTAGCAATGGCTTGTAAGCTTTTGCCACAGTTTTTTTCCAAAGGGCCCATTTAGCACCAGCTGTTGTCGATCGGAGAAGGACATGTAATGACAACTAAAGCAATAGTCCAACTCATAAACCCTGTGTGCACTTGCACCACAGCCAGAACAGTAATAGTTACCGCCTTTCTGCCGTCCACATTCAAGTTCACGAGCTGGATTATCACCATGAAAAAATCGCATAATATCTGTGATATTTGTGCCTGAATTTGTTTTAAGTTTGATTGCCATGTCTTCTAGGCATTCTCGCCGTGTGTCTATGTATGTCAGCTGTTCAACATATATGAGCTTCCCGATCGGGCAACTATGTAGACCTCAGGCATTTCAACTCTGGTTTGGATGTCTTCAGTGGTGTTGGTAATTTTATAGTACTCATCATTTCTGTAGTGTATGGCAGGATCATATAGACATGAAACCATGAATACAAGGTGACCATGGTTAGCAACGGTAGACAGATCATGCCATATTTTAAAATGCCGTGTCCTTTCAATTTTCATTAAGCGGGCCATCATTTCATCTTTGCTTTCTTCGTCCTTGTACTGGTTAATGTTCTTTAATGCTGTGATAATATTGTGTAAAGGCATGTTTCTAAACTCTTCATCTGAAGTATGTCGCATGTATTTTTCTTGACTTTGTAATGTTCTTTCTCTAATTGCAAGCAGCGGTTGTTTCCTTCCATCCACAAAAAATTCTGTCTTCACAATCTCTCCAGATTTGCTTAAGACCATTTTTTCATACTGAAATTTATAAAAGAACTATGCTTGAGGCTTCACAGTGAATATATATATATATATATATATATATATATATATATATATATATATATATATATATATATATATATATATATATATATATATATATATATATATATATATATATATATATATATATATATATATACCTGTATACAGTAATTAATAAATACAGTATGTAATTATAATATTCACTGGCAGTTATATTTGTATAATTTTTATTGGTCAATTAGTACATTACCTTTCGAGGCGCAATTTGCTGTCCAACTGTATATTCACCTGACACAACCTTTGCTTTCATCTCTTCCTTCACACTACCAATGGTTTGTTGAGTTGCAACGGTGATTTCGCCTCCGGCCCCACGTAACTTTTTCCTTCTGATTCTCTCTTTAGTTTCTGTATTTGGCCTTTTAAATCTGTTGACATTGACACCAACGGCTTTCAACCACTCTTGTGCTATCTGTCCACCATTCTTTGCCACTTCACCCCTTGTGTTCTGTATATTGTATCTTCGTGCCAAACCTGACCAGTTGACCCTCGTACCATCTGGATAATTATCAACTTCTTCTTTCATCACTTGCTTGTCCCAAGTTATATTAGTCAGATTTCCCACAGGGTTTCTTGTGGATGTTGTGGAAATAGATTTTCGTTGCCTAGCACTTTCCTTACTTTCAAAGGACATGGCATGTCGGGAACGCTGTGTTGCTGCCAGAGATTGACGGTTACCATAACATCTGGGAAACAATGTCAAATATACATGTACGTGGCTATTAGTATAGTGACATACTGTAGAAGAATATATACTGTTTTATTAATAGTATTACATGTAGATACAGCACATTATAATTATTATATAGATTTAAAGTTAGTATGTTTATACCTCCTGCAAACCTTATCACCACCAAGCCTTGATTTGCAGTCAGAAAACATGTTTGCCCAAACCAGGATTGATGGTGATAACAATTGTGTGATCTACAGATGTGCCAGGGCACCTACTGTAGTCTGAACAGAGTGTATAATACAGTACAGTAGCTGCTAGATGTATGTAATTATATAATAATAAATTTCTCCAAGTATCACAACACTATAATTATCAGAATAATCCTTACATATTACTTTATATACTTTATGAAATATTAATAAAGTTAATAAAATTGGATTCATGGGGCTTATGGGAGCTTACATGTAGCTACACTACGGTGCTGAGGCACACACACTAAATTTAGGCTGTCTTCAGACTTGGTGCCTTGGTACTAGTGCACTCACATACTGGCACTAATGTGAATGCAGAGCCTTCTTTATGTTAATTTGACTATGGTGTCCGAACATAATCAAGGAACCAATGGCAAAAAGCATGGGCACCGATCTGAATCGTGTTCACACTAGTGACGGTGCCCATAGTGCTCGAATACTACCCCAGGCATACAGGGATGTGCACTCATGTGCAGTTCCCACGCAGTTTGAGATGGGCCCATGAAATAGTCGTGGTCACATTTTCAATGGTGCCCAAGCACCGTGCCAGGGTTAAGGTATTTAATATTGAAGTACAGTGTAGTTGTGTAGGTACTAAATGTTATAGCCTTTATGAAATTTCAACATCCAGTTTACATGTACCTTATCACTGACCTCTCCTTCCAATGTTCTTCCAAATTTTCCTTTGCTTTCATCAAATAATTTCTCCTTTCTTTTTTTTATCAGCCTTGGTCGTCTTGGTTTGAATTTTGAACTCGTTCAGCGTTGTGAATGCCTTCTCTAAGGTAACACTGTATGTTCTTTCAAAAACTGGGTTAAGTTCATCATATATTTCCTGAGCGCCACGCTGATATTCTCGTCGAGTGCACTTCACTGCATTTGCGCGTATTTTGGACGAAATTTCTTCAGCAACAACCGTCGGATTTTCCTTTAAACAAACTTTGAATTGCTTGGCGACTACAGGGAAGAAGGCCAGGAAGACTGAATACCTGTGAAAGCAACCTTGACAATCCATCAAGCTGTGTTCGGCTTTTCGTTGGAGCGATAGTTGATTCCAGTTATCCGTAGAAAAAGCCTCTAAATATTGTGCGCGCTCTTGCGCATTACGGGAATTCCAAGTGCTGAATTTCTTGCGTAGCTCTGGAAGTTTTCTGTTGAAAGTTTTGAAGTCAACAGAAAATCTGCTTCCAGTATCAGTGAACGTGTCCGTGAACTGCTTGTGTATCTCCTGCACAGTACGCGCTCGATGCTCCTTTGGCGTCTCGTTCTCAGCGCGTTTAACTTCGCCAACAACCGCTCTTGTGGCTTGCCAGACTGCAACCTCAGCAAATCCGCAAGTATGTGGATGAATAAGACAGATAACCATGATAATAAAGAACACGACTTTCGCAAACAGAATCATTTACAATGAACACACTATATGAATACACTCTTCCTTATCGGAGTAAATTTTGAATCTGGCGCCAAGATTTTGATCACGCGCGCATTCTGACAGGTTCTTACCTCATCAAGACATAACCCAGACCAACATTAAGTCAGATCACTATATTATAGCACTATTTGGTCTATAAAGCGCTAGTTATTAATGTTATAACATGAGTGGCATCCCAAATGGTATAATAAAAGCTGACGCACTGCAATTAACATGTATTTCATTAAATGTATTTAGGTTGAACTATATACACCTGTAAATAACTAAATATTTGGAATCCAAATGATTATGTTTTTTCGCATGTATTAAAATATAACTTTCTAGACTTAAATAACATCAAACTACATATGCATTTGAAAGGGAACAAGTTTCTTACTATCATTGTTTTTATCGCCATTTTGCGCGTCGACACAGTTGCCATGGCACTGGGTTCTACTCTTGAGACGCGCACCTCGGCTCAAGCGTCAAAAATGGCGCATTCGATAAATATGTTTAGGCTCTAAATTTTGAATTTCAATGGTTTGCGGGGAAGGTTTGGAAAGTCTTCCGTTTACCTCTATATACTATATCGTTACAAAGTGTATTTAACTTCATTGTGCACTCCGTAAAAGTTACATTTGCATTTCGTGAAAAGCTTTAAATCGACTAAAATCGACGAAAGACAGCGTGTTTTCAGTTCAGTGCCATTTATTATTATGATTAATGTTGAAATTCCACCGTTTCAACACAGGACATTGAAAAACAACCTGATAACTTATTATCTATACGGAATAATAACTATGGAAGAATGTCTATCCTACCCGGCAGAGCACATCTTTGAATGCGCTATTTTTACCGACGAAGATATGCTTATAACAGATCACGTGATTTCCTGTTACAAAAGTTGGCACTACCAAAAAAATTCTAAAACTCATATAAAGTACATTAACTTAAAAAAAATTCACACTGTTGCAACCATATTTTTAAAATAATATTTTCTTCTATTTTCTTTGATTTAACTTCATAAATGTAATTGGATCCAGACATTAATGTACCTGAGCATATCGCCGCTAAAACCGGTTATTAAAAATCTATAATATCTTTTTCCACCATATCTTTTCCGAAATATAGATTGTTCATTTTTATCTTCCACATAAATGTTAAAATATTTATAATCATAATCAGCACATCTCAACTGATAGGGGTAACTCTCCATTCCAAAAAAATAAAACGTTGATTCTCGTGTTTTTTCTATCTCAAACAATTCAGAGTGTAATAAATATTGAATGTCGGGATAAAGAATTTCATCAAAATCACGCTCTCGTACAGCCATTTATATCTTTAAAAAAAGCAACTTCAACGTCTTTTCTTCTATTCGTGATCTATTTCCAATGAAACATTCACTGTATATTTCCACCGTATATTTAACTTATTTAACAACCAACGTTTAAAACTGTTTAGTCTAGAAAGTTTTAATTCATCTGGATCAATCGCACACGGACGTTTGGTAATACATCTTCTACATGGATGTTTGTAATAATATAATCTTTCAAATCGTTTATCTGCTGTTTCTATACGTTCCATAGTCTAACAAATATAAAACAATAATTTTTTTTACTCTTATTTATACTTTTCTTATTTTGTTATGGATTTTCTTCTTTAAATCTTTTAACAACATATCTTCTTTAACAACCATCTCTTTATTCTACAACGTTTTTTTTATCTTTCCACGGTGTATAATTCGCACACACTTCCCCACACATATTTCCGTTAAGACATTGTCCACAGGGATATTTTGAATAAAATAATCTATTATATCGTGCATCTACTGTTTCTACGGATTCCATGATATTTTGTAAAAACCTTTTTTTGCATTTTTATTTATATCCTAATAAAATTTCTTTTTATTTTTTTTATATTTTTTATTTTAGAATATCGTTTTTTAATTTGATTTTTTTCTTTTTATATTTTTTTTATAAAAAATTATATATAAACGGGTTACCGAAATGTTAAACGTTATTGTGAATGATATCAAATTCACATGTACCTATCGTGATTGTGATGAATATAACGGTAGAAGATATAAAAGAATAACTTCTGATGACTTTAACCCCTACTTTGAAGACGAGAATAACTATTATGCAAGTCGTTTTCTAGCAAAAGAATTACCCCACTTTACCTATGTTGTAAATAAATGCCAACATACGGCATTTTGCGAATGTATTGGTGATATACCCTCAACACCTCCTCAAGCATATTACTTAACCCTGAAAGTTAAAAAGAAACATGAACATGAACATGATGTGTGGAATTGTTCATGTCTGGGTGAAAACATAACAACAATTGTTGACTATGATGCTTCTGATCTTTCACAAAAAGAAATTAAACTAATAATAGATTCTAATAATTTCATGAAAGCTGTAGCAGATAATCAATAAAAATGTCTTTTTTTTTAAAATTCGTATGGTGTTTTTCCTTTTTTATTTATTATATATATAAGATTAAACATTTGATTTAATCATATTGATTTATAGAACAAGATGGCAACACCTTCTCTCGTTACCTGTGTCAATTATAGGGGTGTAGCATATTATGACTATACTCCGCGTTATTATTCATGTCATTTTCTTCAAATAAACTTTCCTAACTATACGTATTTGGTAGAGGATTGTAAACCTGCTACACTATGTAAAGAATGTAATCCCTTGTTTTGTTCTCCACCTCAAGTCTACGAACTAACTCTGAAAGTTATTACAAAAAAAGGATTACTTGAAGAGAGGGGAATAACCCTAAAAACAATTATTGATACTAAGAGTGATAATCTCTTGTATAAAAAAATTAAACTAATAAATAATGTTTACTCAATAATTCCACAACAAATTACTTCTTAAAATTATTTATTTTCTTGTAATAAAAATGTTTACAAAAATAAAACTCGATATTTTTTCTGTTTCTACCTTTCTATTAAAAGTTTATTATTTTAAAAACATTAATAATTCAAAGAGAAAAAAAAATTGTTTCCCTCTACCGTTAATGAGACAGCAAGGTTTAATGTTTAATAAAGGTGTTGAGTTTGCTAATTCTACACTATTATTTTTAATATTTATATCTTCTCCCTTCAATGATGGTAAGAGGTTCTGTAAATCATCCCCCTCTATTAACAACATTTTGAAATATCGAGGTCCCTGGCGGTCTTTAAGATATAAATAATATCCAGCTCTTAAATACGAGGGAGCCACAGGTTCGTAGTTTACTAATTGTATAGGTTCAGCATTATAATACAGTGTAAGATAATCATAAGATTCACCCTCTCCAAAATCAATATTTGATCGCAGCTTCATGTTGAAAATAATCGAAAATACATTTGATACCCTGATTTTATAGTCCAAAAAATTTATAAAAGCGGGTTGCAAACTAAAAAGTTTTCACACAAACCAAGACTTAAAAAAAAGTTTTCAAGATGGTATATTGTGATTTATGTTATGATCGAGTGGATTCCTTCTATCATTTTGTCATGCGTTACAGATGTAAACAATGCAACGTGGACCATCAATATTGTTATGTTTGTAAAAATAATTACGGACGAATTATCTATAGTAAATTAGTTGAACTATGTGTATGTGATGATAGAATACAAAGATGGCAAAAAACTTATTTGGATTAATAAAAATATTTTAATACACAGTCTACCATTTCCAAAATTCATAAAACTTATGATCATCATGACGATCCCCTCTTTTTGAATTTTTTTAGAACGTCGTCGTTTTCGTGTTCTTTTTATTTTTAGTTTTCGTTTCGATTTTTTTATACAACTACTACACTTCATTTTTGTGTTAACTGAAGTAGAGTACGACAAGCAATGCTTTATAAAAAACGAAAACCCGTCTATTTATACTGTTATATCTGTTTTGATTTTTTTTTAAATATATCTTTTCTGAGACAAATATATAATATATACATGTATAAGGTGTTTAAAATAAAAACTTTATGTAATGTTTAAAACACGAGCAGCAGTGTTTTATCAGGTTTAAAACCACGAGCGCGCAGCGCGAGTGGTTTTAGACCTGATAAAACACGTGCTGCGAGTGTTTTGAACAGCTTCAAAAACGAACCTCTTGGGACTTTCATTAATAGTGTTAATTCATTCAATTTTGAGACCTGTCAGAAATTTGAATGTCGTTGTTTTTACTGCAGAAGAATCAAATTCTACAGCAGTCAACACTTCGCGTTTTAGAGCGGGTTTAAGAATCTTCAAAGACATAGAAATGGTTCGAATGGAACAAGTCAGGAACCTGTTTTCTCGAGAAAGGTTTTCTGCCTTTTTTTATCACACTATTTTAACGAAGAGCATATTAGATAAATCAAGAGGCTTCAAGTAGCTTCGGTTTTGACTAAAAATCCCACACCGAGGAAGGTACGCTTTCAAATTTGTTAGCAATGTTATAAAGTTATGTTGTTCATGAATGTTTGTCCTGACTTATTCATTGTACTTATTATATATCGTATCACGTTCACATTGTTAGGTTTCTTGTTAGGTGGTTCTCTCTAGTAAATTAAAAAATATAGGCAGGTAGCTCGTTGAAATTTGCTTGAATATTTGTGCTTTCTCGTTGGACTTCTCGTATTAGGATGACAATTTTATATAAAATGCCATGTTCATTAGTATTCTATATATAGAGAATACTAATGAGGTTAAACTACAATCAGCCCGCTTCCCCCTGGGACCGATTTCAAAGTCCGCCACCGGGCTTTCAAGAATGATGGTGTTTTATGTGGTATAGAACACGATGCACGTGAGCGATTTACGTGAGATGATAGGCCAGTTTGCTATTGAATTATTAATGAGTTTTTGAACATTACTGAAAAAACAATGTTGTCCGTATTACATTATTATGATGTGTGTGTTAACAGTGTATCCTTTTTTCACAAATCCACAACAACTTTTCAGCGCTATTTTTCATGTGAATATCTTCATAAAGAAAATTTTGAATATATATATTTTGTGGAGGATTACAAACTTGTTACAATATTTGAAACAAAACAATGTGTTGTAATAAAAACAAATGGTGTGAAACAACATCCCTATGAAGTAACCCTGAAAACTTTCATGGAGAATCTGGAATAACAATAAAATATTATCGGGGGAAGATGTTCCTCATCTTTTGCATAAAAATGTTAAGTTTATAAAAACTGACGAGGAGATAATAATTCCTTCTTTTGTATAAATTTATTTTTTATGATAAAACATTTCATGAGGAGCTGCACTAGGTGCGAAAGGATTAAGGCTCAAGGTGTAGTAACTATAGCGATTGGTCACCACCTGGTGGTAGCGTTGACAGTGGTAAAACGATTACGGTGACAACTTTAGTTGTAATAAAACCTGGCCCTGATCTAAAATGTTAATATTATTCAACCTGCTTTTGTATTAGTTGTCATCACGTAAACTTAGCTATATAAAATAAGGTTTGCGCGCCAAATATTGAATTGTTGCGCTGTGCCGAGGTTGTTGGCGGTATAGTATGACAGGTTAATTCAACATGTACTATCGCGTTTTCTCTCACTGCTTGGATCCCGATAAAATTTGGTACACATATAATTACTCTCTTCCTGGATCGAATAACTGTCTCAGAGCGGCATCATAAGAGTCCTGTATATAGGTGGCTATCAGAAGCGGTCAAGAGGTTGATATTCGTGATATTCGAGACTAAGAAGGTAAACCAGTATCTTTCCATTGTTTTTACGCTGGAGTTAAGAAAGATGTGGCAGAAGTGGATGTTGTTTCCTCGTTTGCCACGCTAGTGTTTGCGCTGAGGCAGCGCACAATTAATGATACGTGCTGCAGTCGAAAGTACTCGACAAAATTCGTTCGACGGTCAACTCGCTTGGCCTGGACGAAGTATTTGGCGCAAATCTTTAATTGTTCAACTCGGTAATGCCATCGCTCTTTTAGAGAGTAAAATTGAAGGGCAGAATAAACATAGGGTTGTGTACCATGATATTCGATGCACTATACAATTATACGCATCATTTCTCTTTCTCTATATTTTATTCATAATTCTTATTCAGTCTACACTGCATGTCCAACCCGTCGTTGACATATACTATACGCATTATAGCCGTTGGCTAAATGCGCACATTATTCTAATCCTTGTCCGCACAGTCTGCCACGATTACAGTCTCATTACATAAGGCTAATCATTTAACAAAAACCGATATAGTAAGCTGATTATTTAGATATTTTGACGGAAACTCCTGTGTCAGAAAGATGTTTCATCTTTTGCTGGCAGATTTTGAAGATGTTGTCATCTTTCCTTAATCAGTTGCAGTTAAAAGCATCTTGATAATCATTCGGTCCTTTTTACATTAAATTCAACGCTATTAATTATAGCTCACTTTAAAGAACTATATACACTGTAGTAAGCTGATTATTTTAGATATTTTGATGGAAACTCTTGTGTCAGAAAGATGTTTCATCTTTTGCTGGCAGATTTTGAAGATGTTGTCATCTTTCCTTAATCAGTTGAAGTTAAAAGCATCTTGATAATCATTCGGTCATTTTTACATTAAATTCAACGCTATTCATTATAGTTTACTTGAAAGAACTATATAGTAAGCTGATTATTTAGATATTTTGAGGGAAACTCTTGTGTCAGAAAGATGTTTCATCTTCTGCTAGCAGATTTTGAAGATGTTGTCATCTTTCCTTAATCAGTTGAAGTTAAAAGCATCTTGATAATCATTTGGTCCTTTTTACATTAAATTCAACGCTATTAATTATAGTTTACTTGAAAACTGATTATTTAGATACTTTGACGGAAAATAGAGCTCAGCTAGAGCTCAATCACTGGTGGAAAAAGCAGTCCGTGCGCGAGGCATACAACCAACCTCGTACCCAGGGTCTTCTCAGTGCCCGGAGCGAGGGAAGAGAAGACCCTGGTAAATGCTGGTCACGTGACTCCAAGGATATTGGATTATTTTGTAACCTGGCTTATTATCGCTTATATCATCCGGGGGGCCGGATCGCTGTGAAACATACCACAAACTTCTATAATTGAAAGTATAAACTGTATATGGACAATTTAAAAAGATTACAATTTATTGGAAAGACAGTACGGACTGCAGACAAGTTGAAAGCCTTGAAAGATGGTGGATTACTTCGAAAAATACGTTGATTTACTGGACATTTGTTGGTGTCATAAGATAAACATGATTAGTATTTAAAATAATAGTCATAGTCTGATTGTATTAAAATTGTAAATTGGAACTGTTCTGGCGTTGATCATAGGGACTTTAAGATCTACGACGGCAACCTAGGACGGCGACGGCAGTAAAAGCAATACAAATTTTAGCATTTGAATGAAACCACGGTCGATTGACTAGCGTATTTGACACTCCAAGCTTGTTTTAATATGATCTCAAAAACGCTTCAATATTCCTAAAACGATTATAGTGTCTGTGTTTAAGTCAGTCTTAAGTCACATCTCTCCGCGAGTTACCGTCGTCCTAAAGACGTGAAATGCTCTCAGTGGCGTTGTAAACAGAACGAGAACGGCGTTGAAATTACTCTTGGGAATAAAAATTATTCATTCTTATTGTTTCGCATGAAGATTCTTTTGTTTGAACGACGTCCCCGTCCTAGGTTGCCGTCGTAGATCTTAACGTCCCTAATGTTTATCTTATGACAGCAACAAATATCCGTAAATCAACGCATTTTTCGAAGTGATCCACCATCTTTCAACTTCTGTCTGCAGTCCGTACTGTCTTTCCAATAAATTGTAATATTTTTAAATTATCCATATATATTTTCACAGCGATCCGGCCCCCCGGATGATCTAAGCGAGAATAAGCCAGGTTACAAAATAATCCAATATCCTTGGAGTCACGTGACCAGCCTTTACCAGGGTCTTCTCTTCCTTCGCTCCACTCCCCTACCATCCCGGGCGCTCCCACCCGCGCAGCAGGTAAAAAGTAATTAAATTCATGAAATGATGACAGCATTTGGCGTTAATTCGTAATGGAATTAGGCTGACTGGTTTCCGGAGAAACGTGGATTGAATCCACCAAAAGTGCATTCTTTCGACCGTGCAGCTCCTCATGATGTGAATTATTGTTATTTTTTTACATGATTAATCAGGGGCGGATTTAGGGTACGTCAAACACGGCAAGCGACGTACACTAAACTTCGAGGCTAATTTATTCACGAATTAATTAGTTTGAATTTTCAAAAAAAACTTCTAAAAATGTTTTAAAAATTTGAAAAATAAATATTCAAACTTTTAAAAATTTTATATAAATTTCGAAATTTTCATTTTGCCCGTAATTAGCGCGCTAAAAATAATAAATTTTCGGCTGAGAAGACTTTGTCTACTTTATGTAGTCTGAACGAAACTGTTCATATGATAGGGTTATTGAGGGACCTCCTTTCTTCCATTTACAATTGAGGATAATTCGAGTACGGCAAAATGGCCGATGTACGGCAAAATGGCCGCAAACACGAGCACTGATTGGTCAAAAGCAGTAAAAAATGACTAGTGTACGTCGGAAGTAAATGCAGTGTACGTCGGAAGTGAGAAAAAGTATAACTCGGCTGTCTATTGACTCGAATTCAAACTTCGGCTTGAGACTGAGTTTCGATTATGGCGTCTACGGATGTTACGGCCGAACTTGTAGAGAACGCTCTACAGAATGAAAACGTTGATTTGTTAAAGAGGATCTGTTGTGATTTGACAAAGAAACTCCAATCGTGTGATTTTCTCGTGGGTCAAGAGTTTGACGCGTATTGGCAAGACATTGTACTGGGATTTTGACGCGGAGTCATATTCCTCAATCCTCAGTGTGCAAGAGCTGTTAATGGAAAGAAAGTTGTATTGCTTTTAATAAAGTGAGTGGAAACTATCTTAGCTTTAGTAGTTTAGTTCCTAAAACTTGTGTAACCTTGAAAAGCGTAAATTATTTAAATTAGATAAGATAGGTGATGTGTATTATGTTCGACTATAGAGTATTTATGAATAATACATCATAATTATTGAGATAATGAGATGTGTTTAGCCAACCTTTGCCAATTTTTACTTCATTAATCTGATCAACAGCGTTAAATATTGAATTCCAATACCTCTTCTCGAACAGTCTACTGTTTATTTTTTCTTTAATATTCGATTGGTTTGGATTGTGTTTTGACTTTGTATCTGGCTTTTAAATATAGATCTCCTAGTATAGATTCTGGATGTTCTGCGAATCAGCTTGTTAAAAAAGAAGCTATTTTAAACTGTTGTGATAACACATGATCTAGTTTCTTATGTATTCTTGGTTTGGCTTCTGTTACAAACAGAAATATTTTTTGTTATTACCCTGACTGTGGGGAACAGAAATTTAAATTACTTTTTAATTGTAAAGTAGAACCGTGTCCACCTTTGAGAGGTATGTCAGATGTACATATCCTATTTTGTTTTCAAGGCATTGTTGAATCAGGTAACGTATTTCAACCATATCATTTTGTCCCTCTCATGTTTTATTCTGAGCCAACAGGAGGAGAAAAAAGGATGTTTCACAAAAAATCTCCTCCAACCTGTCAGTCTAAATAAAATTCCAGTGGAAATTTGGTTCAATCTAAAATTTATTTTCCTTTTATAACTACACCAGACCCCAAACCTTGTTATACTATCAAACACACCAATTGCTTTTGTTCCATCGCCAGAATTAAGTGGCAAAACAGCTGCAAAACAGCTGCAACCAACTCACCTGCTCCTTCTGCAACCACTTCACCATCTACAAGTTCAACTATCACTACCAGCACTTCCCAAATACATTTTATTCATGAGTATGATATTGCTACTTATAGAGAGAAAGCCAAAGGTACGACCGATTTGGAAATTGATGTTCTAAATTCTAATAAAAAATGTGTTCAATTATAAAACATCCTACATGGTCTATTTTTCTCTTCTCAAAACTCTTTCTCTTTAGGCGAGTAACTGGCGCCTCAAAACCAGACAGCTCGGGGTAGATAAGGGGTAGAATAAAGTAATAGATAGTTAATATGACCAGGATGATGTAGAGAGTGAGCTCTCTCTATGTCCATGAAATGTCCTACATGGTCCATTTTTCTCTTCTCATAACTCTTTCTCTTTAGGCGAGTATCTGGCACCTCAAAACCAGACAGCTCAGGGTAGATAAGGGGTAAACTATTTGGTAGTTATATACATACATCAAGTGTCTTTCAGCTTGATAAGTTAAAGGAAAACTAATTAGTTACTCAAGCTTTTGCAAACTCAGAATTAATATGACCAAGATGATGTGAGGCCACAGTGAGTGTGAGCTCCTCTCCGTCGGTACCCATGAAATGTCTTATATGGTCTATTTACTTTATTTCTTCTAATCAGAGAAGGAATTTGGCAGCTAAGGCTAGGTGTGGAGCCTTGGCTGTCCATGTCTGTCCATGTCTTGGCTGTCCATGTCTAGGCATGCTGATGAGCTCTGACAGAGCGAAACAGTCCAAAACAAGCTCTCCAATAACGATTGAAAAAAGTGCAAAAGCATTTTTTTTAAAAAATAAATCGCAAAATGTGGCCATAAAAACGCAAATTAGCACTAATCTTGTCAGAATGCCATTTCAGAGCCAAATTTAAAAAAAAATTCCGAGGGGCATGCCCCCGCACCCCCCTAGATTGCGCAATTTCCGTGTTTTGACGTACACTGAAAAATTCCTAGATCCGCCCCTGTGATTAATTACAGTAATGTTCTTGTTTTCTTTTTTTTTTCAAACGTTCGTGGAGATATTTCGTAATGTAACAGTTGAATCAAAATATACTTGTTCTTGCAAATTGATTGCGGTTTTTCGATCAATTATTGCAAGAAAATAATTTGAAGATATTCCCAGTACCGTATTGAGATATGACTCTGGATTGAGAACTTTTACTACTAACGCTCGACGATATTTACCAAGAATGAATAACATCCTCTTTCATATAAACCACAGCATAAAACTTAGAATCCTTGCAAACACGAAATAAATAAGCATCCTTATACATTTTAAGATGTAATGGATTTATTACTTCAACATCTGATTCTGCCATGATTTTGATCCTAAACGATATATCTATCCCAAATAATATTGTTCGTAAAACAAGACCCGTTTTCACAGCTTCAACAAAATTACTGCACATTGTTTTTTATGATATCGTTTTTTATACCCTAGGTTTTTTACAAATGAAAACTTTTTTTCCCAAACAACTTTCATATAAATAAGCTGAAACTATTTTTTTTCATTTAAACAATACGTACTTATATAAACGTAGTAACAACCAAACATATCTACAAACTTAGTTAAAGAAAAAAATAAAAATGGCTACGAAAGAAGAACAAATAAAAATGGATACGAAAGAAGAAAAAACGAACGAATCCTTCCTATGGAGAACCCCTCTCATATGGGTTACCAGATTCCTATGTAGAACCCCTCTCATATGGGTCTCCAACCCCTCTCATATGGGACTACAACGATAAAGGGTACGGATACGCATACGGATTAACATCCGAAGAAGGGTATCTCGATGACTTCAAACGCATTCAGGCTGATATTGAAGATAGTTTGAATGCAAATTTGGGTAGTGATGAAGATGATGATGATGAAGAAATAAAGGAGGAAGTATTTAATAGAAAGATGTTAACTCTTTCCTTACTGGCCCAGTCAAAATGGGTCGTAGAAGACCCGCAAAGTCGTCAATCGAAAAACACGGCAAACGGTAACGCAAGATTAAAAATTGAAATTCGACAAGCGCGACGAACATGAAATCCACGCACACGCCAAGTTTGATTTGATTTCATAAACAACTCTGCGTTTGGTGGCATTTTGAGTTTTCAAGATGCTACGCGGGCGTGCAAGATGGCCTTTTCTAGAAAAATGTAAATTTTTCAACCTGATTTATGATAATTAATGCTAATTTATATTAACATAATGTGTTTTGTTCGGGAATTTTAAAAGCACAAATAAAAGCCGGTTTATTGGGCTTCCAGAAAATGTATAGCTTTTGCAACAGTTATGGTTATTTCAAGAGATATCAATAGAACAACGTGGTCGTTCAATTTTGGATGTTTTTCAGCCGTAGGGAAAGAGTTAATAAGCAATAATAGGTAAATTGAAAATAATCGAAGAAAAAGCGTGAAAGGAAAAGCAGTTTATTATCTGTTGAATTGAAAATAATCAATGTAAATACAGTTTAACAAAGCAAAAAAATGGTCAGTGAGTAAAAATGAACCCCCTTCTCTGCTCCCCCCTACCCCCCTCAATGAGAGGAATTATGTAAGGGTTACCCGAAGCAGAGTCTCTGCAGAGATCCCACCCGCACCGGTCAACCCGCACGGGAGCTCATACTTTTAAATATATACGCAAGCTATCTATACACTACAAAGACAATACGTTCTATGCATGTGGGTCAAAAAGGTCAAAATTCACCGTGTTTAGAAATGTAGGAAATAATTAACCAAATTGGCTTAAAATTTGATATGTGTGTTGCTTAGCTGACTTACAACGATGATGAAAAATTCAGGCGAAAATATAAAATTGATCGATGCGACAAAATATAGGCCATTGTATATAACTCTTTCCTTACTGGCCCAGTCAAAATGGGTCGTAGAAGACCCGCAAAGTCGTCAATCGAAAAACACGGCAAATGGTAACGCAAGATTAAAAATTGAAATTCGACAAGCGCGAGGAACATGAAATCCACGCACACGCCAAGTTTGATTTGATTTCATAAACAACTCTGCGTTTGGTGGCATTTTGAGTTTTCAAGATGCTACGCGGGCGTGCAAGATGGCCTTTTCTAGAAAAATGTAAATTTTTCAACCTGATTTATGATAATTAATGCTAATTTATATTAACATAATGTGTTTTGTTCGGGAATTTTAAAAGCACAAATAAAAGCCGGTTTATTGGGCTTCCAGAAAATGTATAGCTTTCGCAACAGTTATGGTTATTTCAAGAGATATCAATAGAGCAACGTGGTCGTTCAATTTTGGATGTTTTTCAGCCGTAGGGAAAGAGTTAATAAGCAATAATAGGTAACAATACGTTCTATGCATGTGGGTCAAAAAGGTCAAAATTCACCGTGTTTAGAAATGTAGGAAATAATTAACCAAATTGACTTAAAATTTGATATGTGTGTTGCTTAGCTGACTTACAACGATGATGAAAAATTCAGGCGAAAATATAAAATTGATCGATGCGACAAAATATAGGCCATTGTATATTAACTCTTTCCTTACTGGCCCAGTCAAAATGGGTCGTAGAAGACCCGCAAAGTCGTCAATCGAAAAACACGGCAAACGGTAACGCAAGATTAAAAATTGAAATTCGACAAGCGCGAGGAACATGAAATCCACGCACACGCCAAGTTTGATTTGATTTCATAAACAACTCTGCGTTTGGTGGCATTTTGAGTTTTCAAGATGCTACGCGGGCGTGCAAGATGGCCTTTTCTAGAAAAATGTAAATTTTTCAACCTGATTTATGATAATTAATGCTAATTTATATTAACATAATGTGTTTTGTTCAGGAATTTTAAAAGCACAAATAAAAGCCGGTTTATTGGGCTTCCAGAAAATGTATAGCTTTCGCAACAGTTATGGTTATTTCAAGATATATCAATAGAACAACTTGGTCGTTCAATTTTGGATGTTTTTCAGCCGTAGGGAAAGAGTTAAACAATATAAACAAAACAGTATATACCCACTGTGATCTTTATACTCTTCAATGCAATTGTCCAAATCAAAAATATATTTTACGAAACTGTAAATACTTTCCCCTTGGTATGCTACCCAGGTATAAATTATATTTAGAAGTGGTAGGTTATGAGAAAAATCTTTTTCCGCAAAAATATATAACAACAATAATGATAACTAATGATTCCATATTTAGTTGTATTAATAAGTAAATGTATTTAGATTAATAAAAAAATAAAAAGAGAATTTTGTTTCAAAAAAAGTTTTTATTGTGTGTTAAAAAGTTATTTCATCTAATTTTTTTTGCAATATTTCATCTAAAATTTTTAAGAACACTTTTCCGGTATCATCTCTACAACTTTTTGGATGACTATTCATCGCAAAAACAACAACTAATTTTTTGATACATTTCATCTAAAAATTTTTGACAACATCATTTTTTTTTAAATACCGTACCTAAGAAATATCATTCATTCCGTCATAAGATGGTGTTGGGGTAAGAGCTCCGTCACGGAAATTTCTATGATTAATTCTATAATAAATTTTTGGTTCTTGATCATTTTTATTTCAACATCACAACTCTCTCTTCAAATAAAAATAATATGAATTTTTTTGGACACGTGCACGTAAGTATAAATCACATCGGGTGAGGTGTGATGGTCATGTACTCAAGTTTTTTTTGACTTTTTGATATATCTATCTCATGAAATTTTGACTATGATCACCTTGAATGACCTTCATCTCTGGTCGTAAAACTCAAGGATGATCACCGAAAAACTGGTCGTAAAACAACACCAGGTTTCATGACATAAATATACAAAATTCACGAAAAACTCTTGTATACGACCAGTTGCAATCCCCCCTGATTTGATCACTGGTCGTTCTTTACAGGGTGACTACACCTTAAAAATACGACACCCTCCTGGAAATATGGGACTGGACTGTGCTCTGATTGGTCAATTCAAATCATACTTGATTCTGATTGGCTTAGAGCTCGGTCCAGTCCCAAACACATTAATAATAATAATAATATATATTTTACTACTTCTATTCAAAAAGATTTGAATAATTATGAACTATTCTGTATTCTGTTTTAGCAATGCATGAAAAACAACTGAATAGCTGATTTCACTAATATCATAAATGAAATTGAATGCATCGTTGTCTTTATATATGGTTGTCTATACACCAAATATGTCTAACATTACACCAATCTGGTCTAAAATAATACTAAAATCCTCAGGCTTTGCCAAGCTGACAACATTGTTAACATTATGAAATACATAACTATGACACTCGGCGAAAACGTGATTTCTATCTACCACGTGCTAAAACTAATTGGGGTAAACAAAAACTATCCTATCAAGGACTAGTCGATTGGAACACTTTTCCAGATGAACTAAAAATGCCTTCCTCTTTAAAATTTTTCAAAACGAAACTTAAAAAGTTGATGGATATTTGAACTGCTTAAGTTTATTTTAATTTATTGTATTTTTGATAAGTATATTATTAATTGTATACCGTAACTGCATTTTATAGATTGTTTTTTGTTTTTGTTTTGCTTTTTGTAATGTTTTGTTATGTTATGTTATGTTATTTATTTATTGTTGTATATATTTTTAATGATACAGGGCTCCTCTGAAAACCACTTATGTGAAGGGGACACCCTGATTAACACCTTTATTTTCTGATTTTCACAGGAAATTAGAAGCTTTGAAATGTTAAGTTGTTTTAAGTCAGCAGTTAAGACTTTTCTTTTTTAAAATGAATAGTTATTGTTCATAGTGTTAATATATGTAGTAGGCTTTATCTTATAATGAAACTGTAATTAGTTTTAAAAGTAACTTTAAGAATATATATATTGTTGTAAGAGCATTGAGACTATTGTATAATGCTCCTAATACGTCTTTATTATTATTATTATTATTAAAGATTGTTATAATAATAATAATAATAATCTCTCTGAACATGGTATCAAAATGCCTACCGGTACTTTATTCCACATAGCACGTGATCCGAGTGACACGAGATGTAGGGAGCCCCATAGGTGCCATACTTTTAAAGCGCTATATATATTTTTTAAATTCCGACTTTTTTTCTTAAATTCCGACTTTTTCTTAAGTTCCGACTTTTTCTTAAATTCCGACTTTTTCTTAAATTCCGACTTTTTCTTAAATTCCGACTTTTTTCTTAAATTCCGACTTTTTCTTAAATTGCGACTTTCTTAAATTGCGACTTTTTTCTTAAATTGCGAATTTTTTCTTAAATTCCGACTTTTTCTTAAATTCCGACTTTTTCTTAAATTCCGACTTTTTTCTTAAATTCCGACTTTTTTCTTAAATTCCGACTTTTCCTTAAATTCCGACTTTTTCTTAAATTCCGACTTTTTTCTTAAATTCCGACTTTTTTCTTAAATTCCGACTTTTTCTTAAATTCCGACTTTTTCTTAAAGTGCACCTAACCCCAAAATGTTTTTTTAGCGATATCAAATATCGGTGCGATTTACAGCATTTCAGTGAAAACATTTTTCAATTTAGGCAAATCGTTCGATTTTTATGGCCTTTTGAATTTAGTTTTTGATGGCCCAGCGCCGTCATGATTTTTGCAAATCAGGAGCCTGGATCTAGCACGTTTTCTGATGTCACGCAATGTAGTCGGTAAATATTGAAAAAACAAAGATGCAATCTAAACAGACTCACTATTCGTCTATTCCTGGGACTTCTCGACTGGTTCGTTTGAATCATTAGGCGCTACAGCTTGAATGGTTGGGTATACACAATTCCCGAGATCACCACTCTTTAATTTCGGATAATTTGGCTTCGTTTGGACAGGCAAGATGGAAAACCTTCGCTCGTAATCTTCGGGCATTTATCATGATTCAAGTGAGCTGAACATATAATCGAATCATTTCGAAGGTTCGAAGACCCGTTTTGCCTTCGCGAAGTCAACCCAGGTTCTCTTTCTTTTCTTTGCTAGGTTAATCGTGGTCGAAATATTTATTTTCAACGTTTGACTTTGCCCAGCAGCGTGCGAAGATATGTTCCGCATGTTGTGTAAATATCTGATGTCGGGTTCGGACTAGCGAGAGATTGACATGAAACAGTGTGGCACGAAAATTTGATGTGGGCGCTGATCATAAACCGGAATATTTTTAAATGGCCTTACTAAAGTCACTGGTAAACCTCTATTATCCATCTCAAGCTGGGTCAACAATGCTCTGCTGATTAACAAGCGAAAGTCGAGAAAGTATAGACGGGTTCTGCAATATAACAAAATATTTTTGTGATAAGGAATAGTGTGAAGAATTATACCTGAACATAGGCACAATTTATTCATGCAATTGACAGCTACACAACTGTTAACCATATTTTCACTATCAGCAAACGAACGCAGTATATCAATGTAGACAGGCCGAATGTTTATCTAGACCACGAGTACCTTTCATGACGTCACAAAATTTACTCGTTCCAGACTCCTCGTAAGCCACGGAAGTGGTCCATCAAAAATCGCCTTTTGCCATCTTTAAACTGCCATAAAAATCGGAGGATTTTAAGAAATTCATTTTTGTTTTCGCAGAAATACTAGAAATCATATAAAAATTTGATATCGCTAAAAAAACATTTTGGGTTAGGTGCACTTTAAATTCTGACTTTTTTCTTAAATTCCGACTTTTTCTTAAATTCATGATCCCAAAGACAGATATTCTGTTAGTGGAAGAAGCTCTTTTAACATTGTTGATGCTATAATGAGTTTACCATGGGATATAGAGATAACCGAGAAAGCATATGTATCCGAAAATGCCTCGCGCGTTTGAAGAAGAAAATAAACTTGGAACTGATAAACTGATAAACCATGGATGATTTCGAACATTAAAGCAGAGATTAAGCTTAGGCAACAGGCTTTTACTCGTGGTAACATGGTCCAGTACAACCTTCTCCGTTTAAAGGTAGAAGATATGATAAGGAAAGCCAAATGAAATTACTACCAAAAAAAAGCTAAAGCGTTCCGCACATCTGACCATGCGAAATGGTATAAAGCCATCTATGATTTGTCCGGAGTAAATACTCAGCAAGATGGTTTGACAGCAAATTATATGTTTAACGAGGTCGCCTTAGCAGAAAAGCTACAAAAATCCTTTACTGAGCCATGGAAAGATCTAAATACAACAAGTATTCCTCAACTAGATGATGTTAAAACACTTCTTAAAGACTATCCTCCCCCTTTACCCAGTATTGGTCAGATTAAGTATGCCCTCAACCATCTTAATCAGTCGAAAGCAACGGGGGCTGATGGTGTACCAGCATGGTTACTTAAACGATTTTCTAGTGTTATAGCGCCGATTGTCCATGATATTATTACGGCTAGCATTAAACAGTGTAAGTATCCAGGTCAATACAAACATGGCCTGGTTACACCTGTGCCTAAAGTATGTCCACCTGTTGACATTAGCAATGATTTTAGACAAATCTCTGTTCTGCCACATATTGGGAAAATTCTAGAGAGAGTACAACTACAATTCAACCAAAAGGATATCACACTACGTTCCAGTCAACATGGTTTTACTAATGGCCGCTCCACTACATCAGCTCTGATATCTAGCACACAACCATGGTTTAATGCTACTGACAATACGTGTCGTGATAAATCAGGCATTCATGCCCTCTTTATCGACTTTAAAAAAGCCTTTGATTTAGTTGATCATGGGATCCTGCTGAATAAACTTGCACTGATGAATGTCAATAAAAGTTTCTGGTTGTGGGTTAAAAGCTTCTTGTTTGGTAGAACTCAGCAGGTCAAGTTAAATCAAGCATTATCTTCGATCGAGAGCTGTCCAGTTGGAGTACCACAAGGATCTGTACTTTTGCCGACCTTATTTAATATCCACATTGACGACTTAGATGCTTGTGTTTCTGATGAACTTGAGATCAGCACACACAAATATGCTGATGACTGTACACAAAGTGAATGCATCATGAAGGGAGAGCGTAGCAACATGCAAGAAGTCTTAGACTCTGTCCAGAACTGGTCAGATACCAACAAAATGAAGTTGAACGCGAAGAAAACGAAATATATGTGGATTTGCTTTGGGAAATCTATCCCACAGCCACCCAATCTTTACACCGCGGATGATATGATCGAAAGAGTAGATACATTCAAGTTACTTGGTGTTGGCTGTCAAAGTAACATGAAATGGAATTCTCACATTAAAGAAATTACCCGTAAAGGAAATAGGAGATTACACCATCTAAGGCAGTGTAGGAAGGCTCACCTTCCTACGGAAGTCGGTCTTGCAACCTACTGCACCAAAATTCGACCCATGCTTGAATATGCTGCACCAGTTTGGGATGGCTTACCTCTCTACGTAGTGAACGACCTTGAACGTATCCAAAGAAGAAGTTTACGCATTATTGGTTTACCGGTCGACGCACTTCCTTCGCTTAGCGAAAGAAGAGAGAAACTAACTCTTCGAGAAATAGAGGCAATTATTCGTGACACAAACCATCCCTGTCACTACCTTGTCCCTGTCGCACATAAACATGACTATTCTACTAGAATTAAAAGAAAATAGTGCTAATGTAGGTAACATTATATCTAGAACTGAAAGACATAAATCATCGTTTATGCCTCGGGCAATTGAACTTTTTTACAAAAAACTTTAAATTTTTTATTGTAATATATGTAATTCATAATTTTATATTGATATTGTAAGTCCACTGTATTTTTTTACCTAAGGTGGATTATTATTATTATTATTATTATTATTATTAGGTCGGCCTCAGCCGGGCTATTGTACGAATCCTCCAGTTAACTCGATCCATCATACATCCTACTAACTCGTTTGTGTCCTCCACTCCAGTATCTCTTTTCAGTATGTCCACGTATGTTCTCTTCTGTCTCCCACGTTTTCGATGTCCTTGATTTGGTTCCCATAGTATTAGACCACTGGCCGGTAACTCTGGGTGTCGATAACAGTGCCCAGCTAGTCGCATCCTCCTATATGCAACCTTGTCCCCAATCCTTGGTAGCTCTCCATACAGTTCAACATTTGTCATATGCTGTTTCCAGCTGATTCCCAGAACTGTTCTAAGCATGCGCGTATAACAACCATTAAGAGACTTCTCTAATTCTGGGGACAGCGTCCAAGCTTCACACCCATAAAGAAGCACCGATTCCACAGTAGCCGTGAAAAAGCTCAGTTTGACCTTGCGAGACATGTGGGACTTCCATATGCGGTTCATGTTGTTTAGGGCCTTCCACGCCAATGCCTTCCGTATCTTGATGTCTGCTTCAGTGGATTCAATCCATGATCCCAGGTACTTGAAATCAATGACTTCCTTAATCACCTTTCCTGAGGTTGTAATCAATGGATCATGTTCTGGGATATTGTAGGTCATAACTTCTGTCTTCTTGACATTTATACCTAATCCTATTTTGCTGCATTCATTTTCCACCCGTATAAGTAGTTCCTGAGCCTGCTTTATTTGGTTACACAACAGGCAGATATCATCAGCAAAATCAAAATCTGTTTGAGTTACAGCCGGAATCCTCCTGGATTTCCTTGGAGTAATAGTGAACCCAAGTTCAGCTTCTTGCCCTGATGTAGCTTGTCGAAGCGCATAGTCCAAGACAATAACAAAGAGGAATGGTGCAAGGGTGTCTCCTTGCAGAACTCCAGCAACAATATCAAACTCTTGTGTTTCCCCATCTGGTGTCACAACTTTGGCTTTTGTATTAGTGTACGTACTCTCTATGGCACGAAGCAGATTCGACGGGATACCATAGGCCTTGAGTATATTTATCATCTTGCCTCGATGTACCGAATCAAATGCTTTCTTGAAGTCAATGAATGTTAAAACAGCAGGAAGATGGTTCTTCTTTGCCTCCTCTATTATGCGCCTGACAGCCAGGATTTGGGTAACTGTCGTTCTCTTGGGTCGAAATCCATTTTGATTAAACCGTAGTTTAGGGTCGATGGCACTCCTGATTCTATTCAGTATCATGCGGTTATATAACTTCACTATGATACATGTCAAGAAGATTCCTCTGTAGTTGTCTGTGTTGGATAGATTTCCAGACTTAGGAACTGGAATGATGTTAGATAGAGACCATTGTTTGGGTTTTCCATTTCTCATCAAGGCTAGGTTGCATATCTTTAGGATTATGTCATCAAACTCACAGTTCTTATACACCTCAGGAGGAATGTTATCTGGCCCTGCACTTTTACCTTGTTTCAATGAGGTCTTGACTTTGCCATATTCAGCTGCAGTAAAGGGTCCATCCTCAATGTCAAGGTCCGAAAATATGATAGGGATGTGTTCTTCCGAGTCTTCCACGTTTGGTGTTGTACCTAGGAGGTTCTGGAAGTGAGTAAACCATGTAGTTACCCTTTCTTCTGGACTTGCCCCTGCAACCTGACCCTCCCTAGTTTTCTTTCTACCTGTTACTTCATTGATGACTATCCATGCTTCCCCATATTTACTTCCACCATGCGCAGCCTCTATTCGGTTGACTTTCTCCAATGTTTCCTCTTCTCTCAGTCTTTCATAAGTTCTGAACAAGAGTTCCTTTGCTTGTTTCAATAGCTCACTATCCTCCTCTGAGCATGTCTCATTGTGCTTCCGACTAGCCTCCTCCATCCACTTCCTAGCCTGTACCACATCAGGATGCCTAGAGTGTGAGGGATTCTTGATCCGCTCTCTTTTAGGTACACAAGATTCCATTGCCTCTTTGTTGGCTGTTATAAATCGCTGATATCGTTCACTGGAATCTCCCTCTTCATCTAGTATCTGGAAACGTTTACGTACTTCCACGGTGTACCTTTCCTGCAGATCATTATTTTCTGTGAATGTTTTCCAGTCATACCGCACTCGTGGTTTTGGCTTTGGTACCCTAAGACTTAGTCTAACCTTCATAGAGACCACTCGGTGATCAGATCCAGTAGTGCAGAAAGAGTTGTATGGCTCTGCATTTAGAACACTGTTTCTCCACTTCTTTCGTATTAATATATAATCAAGCTGACGTTTCATCTTTGTACATCGATCTTGAAATGTCCATCTTTTCCCCTGTTTCTTCTGGAATTGGGTGTTGGCAGCAAGAAGTCCATGTTCTGATACGAGTTCCGCAAGATATTTTCCATTGCGATTAGTTTCATTGTGATAGGTGAAAGGTGCATCAGCTGATCCCAATCTTGCATTAAAATCACCGAGAACAGCTAAGAAATTGTGGGCAGGTACCTCTCGAAACAATGCACCCATATCCTCGTAAAAGTTCTCAACTTCATCCAGAGCGGCTGTGTTGGTGGGTGAGTATGCAATAATAACAGTTGTTACAGGATTGCTGTCAAACTCTGCCGCTAGTATCCTCTCTGTATGGGGGGTTACTTTACGAAGAGCCTTTCTTGCTTTTGAGTTGAGCAGCAGACCCACTCCTCCACATGATGCTTGTGCCTGATTCCTCCAAGCCGATGTTGTGATGAGATACTGGCCTTCCAATCTAGTGAATACCAATGGCTCATCGTGGACTCTTCTGTGTTCTTGAATACCCAAAATTCCAATTCCATTAGTTGAGAAACACTGGGCAATCTCACTTGCTCTTCCCTCCTCTCTCGCTGTATTTGCATTGAAAGTGGCCATTATGAACGGCTTCTTACAACGTAAGAGTGCTGCGGACCGAGCACTGTTCTCAGACAAGTCTCTCCCCGAAGGGTTTGGAGACAAATCGTCATACTGTCGAAATCCCTTAATGGTTCGACCAGCACTTGTATCCTCAGGCAAGTTCCTGTGGACTCCCGCCACTGGAAGTATAGGATTTGCATTAACGTCTTGATCCATATTAAGCCTTACAATGCTATGATGCCTTGGCACCTAAACGAAGGGGTCGCAACTCCTCCCCCGTTGATGGATGGCCGGTGGGCGAAACGAATCTCCTCGAATCTCCTCATACGCCCTTTGCCGCAGTAGGAATAATAATAACCTAAAACACCAAGTCTACCATCAAGGCTTCCTATTTCACCCATAGATGGAGTGCAGTTTAATGTCATGCCCAGGACATAAAATTATTAAAATTTAATAATTAATTTAATAACATAAAATTTAATTATTTAAATTATTAAAGCTCTAAATTATAAATTATACAACAAATGTCTTTTTCCTTGTTTATTTTCTTCTTCAAACGCGCAAGGCATTTTCGGCATACATATGCTTTCTCGGTTATCTCTATATCCCATGGTAAACTCATTATAGCATCAACAATGTTAAAAGAGCTTCTTCCACTAACATAATATCTGTTTTGAGATCATGTAGTACCAACGAGCACAAGAACATGAATAATTTATAAGATCCATGCTTCCGACAAATCCGCGATCCAGCATTTTGTCATTTATCAAATCGAGGAATTGCATAAATTATACTAGTCGGAATTTAAGAAAAAGTCGGAATTTAAGAAAAAGTCGAAATTTAAGAAAAAGTCGGAATTTAAGAAAAAAGTCGGAATTTAAGAAAAAGTCGGAATTTAAGAAAAAAGCCTGAATTTAAGAAAAAGTCGGAATTTAAGAAAAAAGTCGGAATTTAAGAAAAAAAAATATAGCGCTTTAATAGTATGGCACCTATGGGGCTCCGTAGAGATGAAATACCTATTGATCCATTAGACTTCTACCAACTAGACGAATATCCTTACTGAAGATTTTGTTCGCGATTATGCTCGTTAATCCGAAGAAAGAAGGCATGCAGTTGATCACTGTTGTTTTCACAAAGAAGTGCTCAAACGGTCAAACCGCCTAAAGGTGGCTGGAAAGCGTATCTGGGGCGCTGCGACTGGTGAGTTGTATATAATTTGTTGATGACTTTGGTGATAATCTACTGCTCTCTTAATGTTTAATATTACCATTAATTTTGGACGCCATTGATATATTCGTCGAATGAGTCGTTGTTGAAACATTTATATTGATCAGCTTTCGTCAATTGCTCATATTGAGACCTTTGAAAGTTTGCAGGAAAAGGTCTTATGAGCCAGTTAAGCCCCTGAAGGCTGAAGGAAAATGCACAAATATTACTGTACTAGAACTGTTTATTATATTAAATCTTGCTCTTCATCAAAGCAATTACACTGATTTAATTATAAGAGAAACTGGTTGCTGGTTGGCACTCAGTTATGACAATGTTGAAGTTATAACAATGTTGAAGTTATAGTGAAGGAAAACTTTGAGTGTGAAGATGCAACTGAGATGGGTTGTGAAAAATATAACTTCAAGGCCTAACAGTTTAGTAGCTGAAAATCAAATTAAGCCACAGCTCTTGGGATTATGGAGTCCCATGACAGGAGCTTGACAACAAGTTCAGTATTATATGATGGTGGTATTATGCCATTATGAAGTGAATGGATATTTTACTGATAATTATTTTTTTATTTATTTTTTATTTATGGCATTTGGCATTTACACTACATTAATTGGATGACATATTAAAGTTATAGTGAAGGAAAATTGTAAGTGTGATAAACCGACTGGAACCAGTTGCGAAAAATTCAACTACAAGACTAGCCTGTGTCACACCCCTGACTCGTCTCGGTACGAGTAAGTACGAGTACTTACTAACTAGGATTCCTTAAGGCCCTTCTACACGTTAAACTCATCGTATACAATTGTCATTCTGGCGGCGTACATAGTTGTATACGATTGTCGTACTGGCGTATGCAATTGTTTGCACACAACATAATTCTTGTTTCTGATTCGATGGTGAATGTTGACATGCCTGTACAGTTTGATCACATACACCAAGATGACAATCGTATACGACAAATCGTACCGTGTAGATGGTCCTTTAAGTACTTTAGTCTAATATAGTTATGCATTCATGTTTAAAACCATCAGGAGCCAACTTAATTGAGTGTAAATACCAAATATTCTCAGTAATAAACACATTCACTTCATTCATGGCATTTCCACCATGGTCGTACAGGTATATACTGAACTTGTAGCCAAGTTCCCATAGTTCAGTCGGTTAGTTGCTGGTGTACTGTATATTGCCAGGGTCGCAGGATTCAATTCCCAGTATTATGTAGTTTGAATTAGTTGGGGAAATAATATGTATTTCCCCCCTGTACCGTAATTTAGAGAGTGAGATTTTACATTATATCTGTCAAGTTTTTGCATGTTAACCTGGGCCAGTTGTTTGAATGTCCTTTAATTTGGCGTGATAATATCATGTTTACCTTGATTAGGACCTATAATATACTATTGAGAAATATTTTTATGTAGATTTTAAAACCTACCAGTATGTTGAACTTCTATTTTACACAATCTCTATTTTTGTTTCTGTGTATATGCATGTATCATTCAAATTACAGGAATAATTCAAAGAACATTGTTAATTTGCACAACTTGTCAAAGAGTAGAATGAACCTCATGAAGGGTAGCAATGACTCTTTAAAGTAGTAGAAATGACTCAAAATAAGGATCAAATGACTCCTTCGAAGGTGTCATAAATGACTCAAAAGAAGAGTCAAAATGACTCCTTCCATAAGAGTAGAAATGACCCAAAAGAAGAGTCAAAATGACTCTTTCGAAGGTGTCGTCTGACCCTACATAAGAGTACAAATGACCCAAAAGAAGGGTCAAAATTACTCCGTCGAAGGTGTCGTCTGATCCTACATAAGAGTAGAAATGACACAAATGAAGGGTCAAAATTACTCCTTCGAAGGTGTCGTCTGACCCTACTAGGAGTAAAAATGACCCAAAAGAAGGGTCAAAATGACTCATTCGAATGTGTCGTCTGACCCTACATAAGAGTAGAAATGACCCAAAAGAAGAGTAAAAATGACTCCTTCGAAGGTGTCGTCTGACCCTACAAAGAGTAAAATTGACCCAAAAGAAGAGTCAAAATGACTCCTTCGAAGGTGTCGTCTGACCCTACATAAGAGTAGAAATGACCCTAAAGAAGAATCAAAATGACTCCTTCGAAGGTCTCGTCTGACCCTACATAAGAGTAGAAATGATCCAAAGAAGAGTCAAAATGACTCCTTCGAAGGTGTCGTCTGACCCTACATAATAGTAGAAATGATCCAAAAGAAGGGTCAAAATGACTCCTTCGAAGGTGTCGTCTGACCCTATATAAGAGTAGAAATGACCCAAAAGAAGAGTTATATTTGCATTTTAGCTCTTCCAAGAGTCATTTCTAAACGACGTTTTGAGGAGTCAAAATGACTCCTGTAAAAGGTAGAAATAACTCTTTGAAGGAGTAGGCCCAAAAGGAGTCAAAATGACTCCTTCGAGGTGTCGTCCTGGGGTCAAAAAAATGACTCCTTCAAAGGAGTCAAAATGACTCTTTTGAATTTACAGTGCATACAAATGTTGATTTTGGATTCTCCGTATTTGCTTTAGTTAAATGAATTATATGAAAATAAAAATAATAATTTACAATCATTGTTCTTGATATATGGAATACGGCAAGTTGCATTCGAGCCAGTCGGCGAACTCGGACCACTCTATGTAATTCACTTTTCATAGTTGAAGACATATTTAACAGCCGGTATATAAATTAGCTCACCGGTGGGAGGAATTATATTTTTGCAATTTGTAGCCATGATTAGGGTAGGCGTAAAAGAAAAAAATAGGTTTAGGATAAGTTTTACTCAAAAATAAGTATTTACTAACCTATATAGACTAAATGTTGTTTTTTTCTTTGAAATTTTTCAATTTTGAATATTTTATTGTTAGAATACAGCATTGCGCGTATTGTTGCATTTAAGATTATTCCATATATGAGTCCTAGTCTTTACATGTAAACTTTGATTTTTGAGGATTTTTTAAATTGTATTTAACATTGAAAATCCGACCGGATGCGCCACCCTCAACAAACGCGTATGAGAGTAAAAAGAGCGTGAGAACGAGGTTGGTACCTATACAGTTTAAATGGCGCTACTTCGATAGAGATCATAAATAAAACTAGATGACGCATCCAATCTTAATTTCTGTAAACCGCAGGTAACCAATTGAACATAGCAATCTTGGATACATTGGAGTGCAATTTTATATTTATATTTCATAGTAAAGCAATCATTTTGATCTTTACACAGCATAAAATGGTCCAAGTAGCAATAGAACAACATGCTTAATCGCCAAATAGACAAATAGAGAAAAATAAATGCAAACATTGTAGAATTTAGATTCCTTGTTTTGGACCGCGAGTTTCTCGAATTGCAGATATAAAGCCTGGAACTAAAACGTCTGTCCTCCAGTTTGGTCCATTTGCCATCGAATCTGCCCAAAATGGCGGCGTTCAATTGGTTAACAAATTTTGGCCCCAGTACCAACTCTTTTTTATTTATGATCTCTATGACTACCTCTCTGACACTTTTTCATGATAAACCTTAACCCTAGATGAAAAGGTTAACCCTTTGCATCTTTTTTCTTCTTATACAGAGATTTGGAAAACAACAAAATATCTGTTATTCCTGAGAGCCTGTTCAAAAATACACCAAATCTTCAACTGATGTAAGTATCTCATTAGTTGAAAATTTGGTTAAAATATACAACTAGCTAATAATTAATAACATAATATTAATCTGGAGTATATTGTCTGATTTTTTATAAATTGTTGTTTATTGATTATTTGAAGACTACAGTAGTTGATAACCGTTATGAATTGATATCTTGAATTGGATTTTTATCACTTTAAACTGATCGTAATTACTAGAATCATAAAATATTTTTAACTATTACTGTAATTAATTTTCTTAGCTATTTAACATAAAGTTGGTTTTAATTACGATAAATGTATTAAATTACAACTTTTTATGAAATTAAGAAACATTTCTGTCACGCATGTCCGTTTAGGACGAAACATTTTTCTTATGTACGAAAATACTATGCTCGAGCTACAACAGCAACAAATTTACTTCGAAAAAAATAAAAATATTCCTTCATTAAATAATGTATCAATTATATATAAATTAGTATCGAGTAGTACTATATTTGCATTTTAAAATAACAGCAATATGTGGGTAAGTGAATTTAAATAAAATATTAAAATTAAAATATTTAAAGTAATTCTATTTCCAAATTATCATTAGAAAAAGGTTGCCGTCCATCAAAGGTTACCGTAAACTGGTTATGCGCGAGGCACATTGCTCTAGTGTTGACGCGTTGGTTCGAGGGACAATGGAGGTGCTACTTTGCATGGTTAATGTTATAGGGGTGAATCTTCCCCATATATTATTATAACTTATTATGGGCGAGACTTCGCCAGTGCGTGTAACACATTGTTCGATATATATTATATATATACATATATATACTGACGTTTCGAGCGGAGCCCTTGTGTTAATCCCTTCTAACACTAACCCTAACCATATATATATATATATATATATATATATATATATATATATATATATATATATATATATATATATATATATATATATATATATATATATATATAAATGTAGTGATAGAGACTATCGTGAGGATAGAAACTAGCGCATACAAAATCGTACGGATAGAGTGCTCAATGCGTACGCAGAACGGTATAACACAAGATGAGAAACACAAGTTACTTCATCGAAATTTTATTTACTACAGAACTGTTTCGTATGGCAAGTGTTAAGCTTGCCACACTCATCAGGTAAATGATATAATATATATATATATATATATATATATAGTGCCTGATGGAGATCCAGAGCATATTATAAATTAAAAAGAATCAAATGCTTTGGTTAGACATCTTTATTGCTAAATAGTTTCGTGCCGCAAAAGGTGCGGTATCAGTAGGTACCCCCCCCCCATATACCGACCAAAGGGATGGCGCCGCGCGCTGATTGGTCGAGAAACGCACGTCATGCTGAGCGTGACGAACGCCGTGACGAAAGGATATAGCGTGACGAACGGATATAGCGTGACGAAAGCCAGTAATTGGTTATAATTATATAGCGAATATAAGCTATATAAGCGCAGCCCAGTGATAACAAATGTTGGACGTGTATCGCCTTCCGCCTATATGTTACTCCATTATCACTTGGCTTACTTGCTTTAGGAGACGTGTTTTGAAACTGGGCGATCATTGTTGTTTATTATGGCTTTCCAAAGAGATTTGTCTGAACTCTCAGTACCTACTGACATTGGAGATGTGGAAAACATTCTAAACCGCCGTCAAAAGCTGATTGAACATCTATTATTAAAATGTTATGCAGAAGAAGTTTCAATCGTCATTTCTACTTTGGTGTTGGAAAATTGTGAAGGCTGTCGTATTAAGCATTCGTCTCAAAGACAACACGATTGCCTAATGATGGAAGATGACCAGAAAATGTGGTTGTACTTTGACAGCGCTTTGGAAAAAGTGTCGGAAGCAAAGATTGTCGAGGCTTTCGTGAACAGTTTACGAAACGTCAGGCCAACTGTGAACGGTCTTGAACTATTGAAGTGTACATGTCAAGACTGGAGAACACTGCTTTGCGCACAGAATAGAGGACTTATTAAACGCCAGACACTTGCATGCATGTAATAATAATTAACATTCGCAATCATGTGATGATAATTAACATTGTTATTTGAAATAAAGTTGATTGGAATTATTTGACAAGTTTTTTGTTTCATATCCTTTAAATACATAAAGTATGGACAAATGTGTGACTGTCGAAAGAGTCTTAGACGAAATCGAACGAGTAATCTAGTTGAACGATTCACCTTATATTGACACGATTACAGTATATATTATTTATGTCGAGATACCGAACGGTGGTGTGCGATCACGTTCGTTTTCTTCCCGTAGACAAATAGCGCCAGTTTATATTAACTAGATAAATTGGGATTAATGAAAAGCAACGTATAAAAATACCATCACGCAATGTCGCAATCTAATGACAAACCCCCGCAATCTCTGTCTCGTTCGTCGCAATCGAGGAACGCTATCCATACATAAAAGATTATCGAAGGCCATTGGTGAACTTGCATACGAATTGCGCGAAAAAGCCAGCATTCCACGAGTCGACGTTTCAAAGCAATTTGGGCGACTAAATAAACATCGTCTCAGATGTCTCGATGGACACTTATTCGGGCCCGGAAGCGTCTAAACGTATTAACGCCCACGATAACAAATTGCGATGTAAGCATGGGGGACTCAAATTAATAACAAGAACCGCGCTTATATAAATCACGATGGTAATGCAGAGCCAATACTTTACTTGCAGTGTTTCACCGTAGTTTCTTGCGTTTACCGTTTTGGGTAGTTTCCCGGGTGTGATTGTTTTTGGCCGTACTCTGGGGGTATTGTGGGGGCGCTAAGTCCTCCTATAGTGTTAAATAGTCATCCTATAGTCCTAAATAGTCCTCCTATACAGTCCTCCTATAGTCCTATATAGTCATCCTATAGTCCTAAATATAGTCATCCTATAGTCCTAAGTAGTCCTCCTATAGTCCTCCTATTGTCCTAAATAGCGGGTATGGGAGTGCCCTCAGCATCTGGTCATATTTGTGGAACGGGATGTTCCGAGACAGATATAGAGTTTTAAAAAAAGTATTTATTTCAATTCAAATTTTTACATCAATAAGGTCGGCTTCTCAGGAGATAGCGATTCTTGGGTATTCTAATTTTTGTTGTATTATGAGGTTCATCCTGGGAATATGCGTAATGTAATCGTCACTTTCATGCGAGTCTTCGTCCAAAGCATTAAGCGAATTTTGGTATTCATCATTATCTTGCCGATCACGGTTTTTTATTTCTTCAGATTCTTCGTCTTCATCAGGGTCTCTTTCATCTGAATCACTTTCGTCCACAACAGTATCATCTACATCTTCTCTTTCATCTGAATCACTTTCATCCACATTAGTGTCACCAGTGTGCCAGTGTCGCCCGGATGCTCAACTGTGCGAGGCGGCGTTAAAAAATAATCCTCAGGTGAATTATAAATCCCTGGGTGATATGACGGACTTTGTTGCTCTGAAGCAACCACAATATTTTGCATGGGTTGAACCGAGTTGGGATGATCTTTGATCATGTATGATCTCTGAGGGATGATCTCTGATCAGGGATGATCATTGATCAGGGATGATCTCTGGGGGATGATCTCTGAGGGATGATCTCTGAGGGATGATCTCTGAGGGATGATCTCTGAGGGATGATATTTGATCAGGGATGATCTCTGATCAGGGATGATAATTGATCATGGATAATCTCTGAGGGATGATCTTTGATCAGGGATGTTCTCTGAGGGATGATCTTTGATCAGGGATGATCTCTGAGGGATGATCTTTGATCAGGGACGATCTCTGATCAGGGATGATCGTTGATCAGGGATGATGTCAGGAAACTAAACAGGTTAAATACACTAACTAATGTTTTAAGCGTTCGTTATGTTGCTGCCCTTTACCAAGATAACATGTCCTACGCCTGTCATATATTGCGAAAAGAACTTCACGATACGAAGTAATTTAAAGCGTCATACAAAGAATATGCATGGGGAGAAACAATCGACTCGACCCACATCCCTTGCCAATGGTTTGACAATCATGCAACATCCGTTTACCTGCATTGTAGCTGGATGCACCCAAAGTGGTAAGACGGTATGGGTGAGAAAGCTATTGGAAAACGCTCACGCAACCATCAGTCCCACTCCTGAACGTATCATTTGGTGCTATGGACAATGGCAACCCATGTACTTGGATATGATCACAACTATACCAGGCATTGAGTTCAACGAGGGTATACCCTCTGACATTGACAAAAAGGACTTTTTAGATGTCTCTGAACGCAACCTCATCGTCCTCGACGATCTTATGGCTCAGTCAGGGGGAGATAAACGCATAGCCGACCTATTCACAAAAGGTAGTCATCATCGGAATCTGTCTGTCATCTACATTGTTCAAAATATATTTCATCAAGGCAAGGAAACCAGAAATATCAGCCTCAACGCCCACTATATCGTGCTATTCAAATCTCCACGAGACAAGCAACAAATCTCAGTCTTAGCACGACAAGTCAACCCTGGCCATGTTCAGGAGTTTATGAAAAGTTACGAGGAAGCGACAAAGCGTCCACACGGATATCTCATGCTTGATCTAAAACCGACTACCGATGATCAACATCGATTAAAAACGAATGTGCTACCAGATGAAAATACCTCTGATCAACAAGATCTGGACCATTATATTCGAAAGAGGGCGTATAAACCTTCTATCACCGGTGATCAATATCAACTGAAAACGAACGTAAAGCCTGACGAAAATACCGCTGGTCAACAGAACCTGGACCGCTATATTCGAAAGCGATCGTATCAACAACCACCCATCATCAATGCTATGTACAACTCGGATCAACAGATGCATAATATTATGCATGCGCCTCAGTTAACACCATATGAAAAGAGTACGCTTTACTCGAATGAACTACACCGTTTCCAGACATTCCAAAATCACCTACAAAATCAACATATTCAAAATAGTCATCAAAATCAGCATCAGAATCTGTTAACGAAAAGCCTATCGGTGGCCTCAAAGAAACAAAGTTCTACTCATGGGCCAGATCAACAATCAGATCAACCCATGCAAAATATTGTGGTTGCTTCAGAGCAACAAAGTCCGTCATATCACCCAGGGATTTCTAATTCACCTGATGATTATTTTTTAACGCCGCCTCGCACAGTTGAGCATCCGGGACGACACTGGCACACTGGTGACACCGATGTGGATGAAAGTGATTCAGATGAAAGAGAAGATGTAGATGATACTGTTGTGGACGAAAGTGACTCAGATGAAAGAGACCCTGATGAAGACGAAGAATCTGAAGAAATAAAAAACCGTGATCGGCAAGACAATGATGAATACCAAAATTCGCTTAATGCTTCGGACGAAGACTCGCATGAAAGTGACGATTACATTACGCATATTCCCAGGAATGAACCTCATAATCCAACAAAAATTAGAATACCCAAGAATCGCTATCTCCTGAGAAGCCGACCTTATTGATGTAAAAATTTGAATTGAAATAAATACTTTTTTTAAAACTCTATATCTGTCTCGGAACATCCCGTTCCACAAATATGACCAGATGCTGAGGGCACTCCCATACCCGCTATTTAAGACAATAGGAGGACTATAGGAGGACTACTTAGGACTATAGGATGACTATATTTAGGACTATATGATGACTATATAGGACTATAGGAGGACTGTATAGGAGGACTATTTATGACTATTTAGGTCTATAGGATGACTATTTAACACTATAGGAGGACTTAGCGCCCCCACAATACCCCCAGAGTACGGCCAAAAACAATCACACCCGGGAAACTACCCAACACGGTAAACGCAAGAAACTACGGTGAAACACTGCAAGTAAAGTATTGGCTCTGCATTACCATCGAGCTTTATATAAGCGCGGTTCTTGTTATTAATTTGAGTCCCCCATGCTTACATCGCAATTTGTTATCGTGGGCGTTAATACGTTTAGACGCTTCCGGGCCCGAATAAGTGTCCATCGAGACATTTGAGACGATGTTTATTTAGTCGCCCAAATTGCTTTGAAACGTCGACTATAATAATAATAATAAATAAATAATAATAATAAAACGAATATTTATACAGGATGGACACTTCAACAGTTTTAAAAAACTGCTGTTATCAATGTGTGTCCTGTAGTCATGCAATAAAAGAAAGATAACAGATAATATATATTACAATTAAATGTAAATTTAAAAATTATTTTAAAGTAAAAATTCAGAAGTTCAGAAGTTCAACCTTCTCTAAAATGTTCACTTAGCTGTTCCACAAAATCATTGCAGCGCTCAATTTTACGAATTTCGAGCGGTAGTTCGTTATAAATCTTTGCTCCCATGAAAGAAAAAGATTTACGTGCATACTCAGTTTTGATGCTTGGTAATCTTAAAATATAATTGTTGTTTCTTGTTTTCTTTTCATGATGTTGCAAAGTAAAATAGTCCGTACATATATCATTGTTTAGACATTTACGCACTAGTTTGCAGGCCCTAATCTTGTTTGCGTTAATGGCTGATGGTAGATCTTGGTCTGATTTTCTGTTTGTAAAGACAACTTTCAACGCACGAGCATGAAATGATGAAAGTTTATTGATCTGAGTCTGCGTGAGCTTCAGATGTAAAATACCACAGTACGTAAAAGTTGGTAGAATCATCGAACGATAAATGCTGCTGGCTGCTACTTGATCCAAATACGATCTTAATTTATGTAGGAGTCTAAGTCTTCCAGCTGCTCGTTTATAGAATCTATCGAAATTTGAATTAAGATTCAGCAAGCTATCCAGAAGAATTCCCAGATATTTGTATTCTTTTGTAGTTGCGATAACAGATGGATATGGACGAGATATCGAAACTTTTAGAGGTTCACTAATATGCTTTGCAATCCATTGTGAAGTTCCAAATAAAAGAGATTCAGTTTTCCCCTTCTTTAGGTTGATGATCAACTCATTATCTCTGAACCAGTCCATCAAACAGTCCATGTCCTTCGATAGTTTTGCTTGGATAGATTGAATGTCCTTGCCTGCAACATACAGAACAGTGTCATCGGCGTATTTGACAATGCCCGAGTTCTCGATTGCCTGCACGGCATTGTTAAAATATACCAGGAACAAAAGCGGACCCAAAATAGAGCCCTGCGGTACTCCTGACGAAACGATATGTTCTTTAGATAAACAACCATTATATGAAACCACTGACGTACGAGAGAAAAGGTAGTCCTTGAACCATTCAAGTTCGCTATCTCGTATTCCATACTGCGGAAGTTTATCAAGTAACCTTGCATGACTTAAGGTATCGAACGCTTTAGTGAGGTCCACGAATACAGCTCAAACCAAGTTTCCTCTGTCAACATTTTTCCTAATGTCATCCAGGAAAACAGTCATGGCATATTCTGTGGAAAGACCAGCCCTAAAGCCAAATTGAGACTGAGACAGCAAATGGTTTTGATCAAGGAATGACATAACTTGGCGATGTATGATCTTTTCAATGATTTTCGACAGGACTGGCAAAATTGATATGGGTCGATAATTGTCAAGGTTTGAATGTGTTCCAGATTTATGAATCGGAATGACTTTCGCTGCCTTCCAGTCCGTTGGAAAAACATTTGACGTAAGCGATAAATTTATCAAATATGTCAGTGGGGCAGATATTTGCTCAGCTGAGTCCCTCAGTAGGCCTGGTGGCAGATCGTCGATGCCAGTTGCTTTATTTCTTTTGATTGATTTTAGTTGACGCACAACATCCAGCCTAGTTACCATTTGGAACTTAAATTGACGAGAAGTTAATGGAGTTAAATTATTTGGTTTTCTCCAAGTAAAGTTACATAGCGGAAAGGCCTTCTCTTTGAGGGTCGATACAATGCTGGAGAAAAATGAACAAAAAGCGTTAGAAACTTCCTTTGGGTCACCCACTTTAACACCATCGACATCAAAGGAATGGTGGCTTTTTCATCATTTTTACATCGTGGAATGCTGGCTTTTTCGCGCAATTCGTAGGCAAGTTCACCAATGGCCTTCGATAATCTTTTATGTATGGATAGCGTTCATCGATTTGGCCTTTTGCGACGAACGAGACAGAGATTGCGGGGGTTTGTCATTAGATTGCGACATTGCGTGATGGTATTTTTATACGTTGCTTTTCATTAATCCCAATTTATCTAGTTAATATAAACTGGCGCTATTTGTCTACGGGAAGAAAACGAACGTGATCGCACACCACCGTTCGGTATCTCGACATAAATAATATATACTGTAATCGTGTCAATATAAGGTGAATCGTTCGACTAGATTACTCGTTCGATTTCGTCTAAGACTCTTTCGACAGTCACACATTTGTCCATACTTCATGTATTTAAAGGATATGAAACAAAAAACTTGTCAAATAATTCCAATCAACTTTATTTCAAATAACAATGTTAATTATCATCACATGATTGCGAATGTTAATTATTATTACATGCATGCAAGTGTCTGGCGTTTAATAAGTCCTATATTATTTGCGCAAAGCAGTGTTCTCCAGTCTTGACATGTATACTTCAATAGTTCAAGACCGTTCACAGTTGGCCTGACGTTTCGTAAACTGTTCACGAAAGCCTCGACAATCTTTGCTTCCGACACTTTTTCCAAAGCGCTGTCAAAGTACAACCACATTTTCTGGTCATCTTCCATCATTAGGCAATCGTGTTGTCTTTGAGACGAATGCTTAATACGACAGCCTTCACAATTTTCCAACACCAAAGTAGAAATGACGATTGAAACTTCTTCTGCATAACATTTTAATAATAGATGTTCAATCAGCTTTTGACGGCGGTTCAGAATTTTTTCCACATCTCCAATGTCAGTAGGTACTGAGAGTTCAGATAAATCTCTTTGGAAAGCCATAATAAACAACAATGATCTCTCAGTTTCAAAACACGTCTCCTAAAGCAAGTAAGCCAAGTGATAATGGAGTAACGTATAGGCGGAAGGCGGTACACGTCCAACATTTGTTATCACTGGGCTCCGCTTATATAGCTTATATTCGCTATATAATTATAACCAATTACTGGCGTTCGTCACGCTATATCCGTTCGTCACGGCGTTCGTCACGCTCAGCATGACGTGCGTTTCTCGACCAATCAGCGCGCGGCGGCATCCCTTTGGTCGGTATATGGGGGGGGGGGGGGGGGGGGGTTACCTACTGGTATCCGTCAGATAAAATGTCATAATGTCTAAGGCATCATTACAAAGATAATATATGTGTGAAAAGCCAGAAGTAAAGAAAGCCTATTTTTGAAAGCGTCACTAAAAAACTGGGGGTATAAGTACAATGTGTATTAAAATATGTTAATAATGTTAAAAATGCTAAAAAATATGCTATATTAAAATATGTAAATGGTAAAAAGTGGGTGGAGTCTATGTTACTAAGTTCCTATCGTCCGTATCGGTGTTGACTTTACCGAGGCGATATTTAATATTGAAACGGAAGTCAGCAAGTTCCCGTACCCAGCGTTATCCTGTGTCATTAAGTTTCGCAGAAGTTAGGATGCAGGTGAGCGGATTGTTATCCATATAGATGGTAGAAATAGGTGAATAGTATTAATAATCACGAAAGTGATCATATACTGCCCATTTCAATACCAGAAATTCTAATTTTCCTGAGTGGTGATGGTAATTTTTCTCTGCTGGGGTCAAGCTACGCCAGGGTAATTTTGAACGACCTCAAAAGACAACATATTTCAGGTTTTATTTTTAGAAAAATCACTTAAAAGCACCGTTCGTTTGTTTTCTTTTTATTCGTATTGATTGTACTGACCATTATATCCCGTAAGATGAAACACTTACCTTGGTTTGTTTAGAACTCTCAAAACACAAACCTAGTTTAGAAATGTTTCATACAAACTTATACCAGGCAGGTTTTATTTATTCTGCGAAGTTTGCTTTCTGCTCGCGATGGACTCTTGTACACTGTATGACTGCAGAACATCAAACAATGAAGGCGTGAAAAAAATATTTGCTATTCCAAAGAGGGAGTGGCTTGCCACCAAATCCAACACCTCCCCTTAGTCTACGTTATAGTCTATTTGAAAAAATCCGAATATTTTCTAGCGCCGTTAATCGTGTTCTGTGACTTTGCTGCTATAGGAAGAGTTTAAAGGGACACTCCGGCCAAAATACAAATGCAGTTCATATGAAAGATCTTACTGACTTTAGTTTATTTCCAAAGTTTCAGCATTCCTATCAATTTAGTTAAGAAGATATGACTAGTTGAAGTTGAAAATTTGAGGAGTTTGACACCATATTGGTTTTGCGAATATGACGTCATTGAGTGATTCTTTATCGGCAGTGGAGTTGTTTTGATGGCAATCACATAGTGATAGCTGTTGTGAATACTGTTTGGACGAAAATTAGTCGAAATAAACTATTTAGTTCCTCATTGCAGGAAAGTAGAGGAGCTTCTTAGGCATAATACAAGATAGCATCACTCAGTGACGTCATATTTGAGAAACAAAATGGCGTCGAAATTGGACAAACTCTCCAACTTCAACTAACCATATCTTCTTAACTAAATTGATAGGAATGCTGAAACTTTGGAAATCAACTAAAGTCAGTAAGATCTTTTATATGAACTACATTTGTATTTGGGCCGGAGTGTCCCTTTAAATACTAGTTCATGTTTGGTAACAATATTCACTTGGTTAATAATTACTTCCGTTTTCAATGTTTCTCGTTTACAACAAAGACAGTTTGTCTCTCATCCGTCTCAACGTATTGTTTATAAATAAAAGTATAAAAAAAGTTTGCAAAATACTTTGAAAGGCAGAATGTTAATAGTCACAACCAAGTTTCGATAATCATTACAAACATCACCGTGAAATATGATATTTATTTCTAGCTGTCGGGTCCGTATATTTGTATAGGTAATAATATAATTTCGAGTGCTATTACGGAAAAACATGCACGAATGAGTTTTTCAAAGACTACGAAATTTTCGAGACAAATAACAACACTTCCGCTTCGGAACATCCGCTTCCGCTTTATTTATGTTAGTTACGCGGTTCTTCAACAGTTCAAGAATGAAAGCGGCAGTATAAATACACAGCAAGCTTTCGTTTTTAAATAAACAACAGTTTAATAAAGAATTACAAAGCAACAGATCGCCAAACCAGACGACGTTGTTGTTGGTGGACGAAGCAAGGGATGAAGTCTGCTCATATAGAGCCGATGATGGTCCAGGCTGCATGTTGTTTCGTCGAGATATCTTTGAAGATATATATCGTTGCTTTCCTTCATCTCCTTCATCGTAATCGTCGAGGGATTGCAGATTACGATGGCCAGTCAGCTTTACAATAGACGAACGTTCGACGTTGTGTTTCTTCAACTTGCTAACAACCGTCTTTCGGGCGCTGTGGTTTCTCAGCTTATTTGGATTTTGCTCCAGCGATGTACCCGCGATGATACGCTTCATCATCTCGTTTATGCGGTTAGTTCCCATGGGTTGTGCTTTGTACCACACGTCCTCCTTGGGTTTGTAATTCACCGAGAGATAGAAAGGACCAAATGTTTGCAAAGACGTAGGTCGCCGAGACAAATATAGTACTGCTCAGAAATAACCTAACCAAAAACGCGTTTTGAACTCGTTCCGAACGCGTTCCAGAACACGTTCCGAACGCGTTCCAAATTGCGTTCGGAACGCGTTCCGGTTTTCAGGCTATACATGTCGTGATCAGTTCGGCTATATCCGGAAATTGTCGTAACTTTCCGATTCGTAGCGTCATCTTGTTTCATATCGTCGCTCCGCCATATTTACTGAACACAAGAGATATTTTACGATGACAAAGCTTTCATTATATGCATGAAAAAGAGTAATTTCTTTGAAATTTGCTGGAGTAAAGATTCCAAAAATAAAAGATACTCTAATCGAGGAAGGAATTACAATCTCAAGATCGGCAATCTGTCTTTTTCTTTTGCGATATCGAATGAGTGGTCAATTGAACGATGCCCTCATAGTGGTTGAAGGCCAAAAGTGACAGAAGAACATATCAAATTTATAGACGAATATGACTCAGATCGCCGGTTATCCAGGCGAAAAAAATTATGGACAAAACGTCTTCAAGTTCCTCCATAATTTGTTTGACCATGCCGCGGTTTGGTTTTCGAACTCTTGTTTGGTTCACGAGCTCTTGCGCGTTGCTGACCGCCACAGCTTGTGATACGAGTAGTTTAGTTCGCTACAACCTTAAGTCGTTTCGCTGCACTACCGTATACACGAGTCTAATATGAATTTATATCTACGGATAATTATGTTTTGCTTCGTCCGAACATAAGCATGTAAACATGTCAATCAAAAACGACCTTCGAACATGAAATACCCGGCCGACGATATCACGATAGTATAAAGTTGAAAAGTAGAGTGCGCGTAGACAGGGTTTTGGATATATAGCAAAGTGAAAAGGTGGTAAAGGGTATCAAGATTTTTAGTGACGAAATGCTGACGTTTCGAGCGGAGCCCTTCATCAGAGTAAGACGTCCGCTCGAAACGTCAGTATTTCGTTACTAAAAATCATGGCAGTTTACCACCTTTACCACCTTGAGTGAAAACAATAAGTGATGATTCATAAAGATGTTGCCGCGTGCCCATTATAAACTTTACCCCGCGCTAGCCAATAGTCTATTCGCTCTCAATTTATATGAGATGATAGATGACTACGCCTTCGCCATCGTCATTTATCACATCATGATAGAAATCTCGAGCTCATAATCTTTAAATATAAATTCGCCATCGACAATCATAAAGGTATGCAGGCTGTGGGTACGAGATTGATTACATATTTATCATAGCATATTTCAAGATCAAAATTCAGAATAATTTCCAACTGACATGAAAGCAAAACGAAACATAAACGTATAGATGTAAACTCATATTAGTGTATAGGAAACGACTTACCAATAAACCATTAAAGGGACACTCCGGCCAAAATACAAATGCAGTTCATATGAAAGATCTTACTGACTTTAGTTTATTTCCAAAGTTTCAGCATTCCTATCAATTTAGTTAAGAAGATATGGCTAGTTGAAGTTGAAAATTTGAGGAGTTTGACGCCATATTGGTTTTGCGAATATGACGTCATTGAGTGATTCTTTATCGGCAGTGGAGTTGTTTTGATGGCAATCACATAGTGATAGCTGTTGTGAATACTGTTTGGACGAAAATTAGTCGAAATAAACTATTTAGTTCCTCATTGCAGGAAAGTAGAGGAGCTTCTTAGGCATAATACAAGATAGCATCACTCAGTGACGTCATATTTGAGAAACAAAATGGCGTCGAAATTGGACAAACACTCCAACTTCAACTAGCCATATCTTCTTAACTAAATTGATAGGAATGCTGAAACTTTGGAAATCAACTGAAGTCAGTAAGATCTTTCAAATGAACTACATTTGTATTTTGGCCTGAGTGTCCCTTTAAAACGAAATCGTTTGTTGGCTGGAAGCGAAACGACTTTGTGTTACATACTGTAGCAAAACGACTTCTGGTTGTAGCGAAACGACATGTCATTGCACACATTACAATGTGCATGCATGCGAGCATGGCAGTAACGAATTTTTATAGCGGTCGTTTTAATTCACAGATGAATTATGATGAATTTTATGAGTGTTTTTTAATAAACACAGAGCGTTCATATAAAAAGGTACCAACCATCCGTCCACAACCCTGATGTTTTTAAAAAATATATG